>SJJU01020285.1:0-13985 GCA_012932125.1 Conopomorpha cramerella
TGCTAAGGTAGGCAGAGTCTTTTTGCCTATACGGTGTGCCGGAGATGGTCCGTGAGGGCCTAGCATGGCTGGGGCCGCCCTTGCATGAAGCTAGGCTAGGCTAAGGTTATCCCAGCAATAACGTGCAAGTAGTACCCGTGGGGTTTTAATGCGGTGCGAGTCCCACATAACCCCGCTGTTGTCAGCGGTGGGTCCATAACGGATTTCCCTACGACAAAAAAGGGATGGTGGTCCAACGCTTGTTCAATGTATTTATGCAACGTAAAATTAAATACGTTATCGGAAGTCGAGAAGATCATTCAGCCATGTCAAAAATAAGAAAATTAGAGTTCCTCTTCCTACAAACTTCCTGATCAGCAGATTGCTACTTTATCACCATAATTTCCCTGCCCTAATCTACTACTAGGTGTGGTCGGCTCGACACGTTTCCTTTCGCCACTCATCTCGTCATCCCCGTAGTTACACCTTTCACGCACATGTCATTTTTCACACAGTCCATCCATACCTTCTTTGGTCTCCCTCTTCCCTTGTATCCTTCCACATTCATACTTATCACTTTCCCTGGTACATGGTTTTCATCTCTCCTCATCACGTGCCCATACCATCTTAATCTGTTGTAGATGATATAGATGATACGGGGCGTTTCCGCAACTCGACGTCCAGTGCGCCTATTGTGCGTGAAGGATCTTAATCTGTTACTCTTAATCTTTTCTGTCACTGGTGCTACTTTCAAGCTTCCTCTTACATACTCATTCCTAATCCTGTCCATTCGAGTTACTCCACACAGATTGCTTGTTTATATAAAGAGGTAATTTTTTGGTTCGTCTTTTAACATTGGGTTCCTTTGAAAAAGTTGTTTGATATTATCAGCTAAGTGGCTTACTGAAATTTCGCTAATACATACATAAATATTTGTCCACTGCTGGACATAGGACTCTCCAAATGCACGCTACTGTGATCTGTTTTCGGCTTCTCGCATCCAACTTCTTGCGCATATCATCAGTCCAGCCCATATTGGACCATGGATTGGATGATGATGATACATACATACCTCTACATACGTCACACCTATTTCCCAGAGAGGTAGGCAGAGATCACGGCCCACCACTCGTCACGATCCTGTCATATCTCCTTTGCCTCTTCCACGTTCATACATCTCGTATCTATAGATATGTATTTAAAACTCAAAGTCCTGGCTGATTCATACCCTGATCCTGGAAATCTGAAATTTTGCATAGGGGTTATTTATATGACGTTTATGTGAGGTGAGGGTGAGAAAGGATTTTTCAAAATTCATCCCCTAAAGGTAAGAAACGTGTTGCGCCGACCCCACCTGGTGTGGGATAAGGGCAGGAACATGATGACGATCCCCTAAGGCCGGGCACATACATACGGAATTTTCCGTACGGAATGTGGCGATTCAAGTATAAAATGAAGCATACAACTTGAGTTGTTGTCGTGAACTTGAGTTTAACAGACATTTTTACTTGAATTGTTGTATTCAGTACGGAATCCGGAACGGAATTCCGAATGTATGTGACCGCCCTAAAGGTACACTTTCGAAGCGAGCGCGTTTTGCGACGGTGACGCCGCGTCTTGTCGCCGCCAGATTTATGTTCTATGCAAATGTATAAATAAAAATAAATATAAATATTTTACAACAACAACACACATTGCCTTCATCCCATGTTAAGTAGCTAAAGCACTCGGAAATCAGACAACGAAATATACTTAATTAAATACTTTTTTTTTTCTTTTAAATACATACTTATATAAATAGAACACCCAGACACATCCAACAAGTACTTAAAAGCTCATCACCTAAGCACTTGTCAGCGGTGGGAATCGAACCCACGGCCCTATGGAGAAGAGGCAGACATGCTGACCACTACACCAATGGGCCCGTGTAATGTATGAATCTAGGGATCGTCATTCGAGCTCAGAGAAAATGACGCGGCGACAATGACGTCACAGTGCCGTTGTGACGTCATTGCCATTCCTAGTGTGGTGTTCCACAAGGTTCTATATTGGGTCCTCTACTTTTTATTATATATAGCGCAGATATAGTGAGCTGTCTTAAAAATGTTGCTTATCATTTATATGCTGATGACCTACAGATACATTTATCTATGACGAATGAGGAGACTACCAAAGTGGTTGGCCTTATTAATGAGGACTTGTCTCGAGTATCTCAGTGGTGCAAACAAAATAATCTTGTGCTAAATCCCAGTAAATCCAAGTACATGATACTCGGGATGAAACAGCAAATTGTCGGCATTGAAAGCAATCCTTCCTTGTTGGTGACGCTACTGACGCCGCATCTGTGACGCTTGGCTCAAAAGGCTACCTTTAGGGGGTAGAATGGAGAATTCCCTTTGACGGTTTTCTGACAGATTTTCGGGTGGAGAAGTGCCATTACTGTCAAACTTTGTTTGGAAAGTATGACAGTAATGACAGGCGAAAAACGCCAAAGATCCCCATTGAATATGAGCAAAACCTTAATTTTAGAGTAACGGTTCTGAAAAATGTGCTTAAAGTGCGCGAATGACATCGCGGGGCGTCAACTGGTAATATTATATACTTCATAATCAGCCACAAAACGTCCACTGCTGGACGAGGGCCTCCACCAATGATTCCCGTCATTTGAGATAAAATGTCAATATGTCAATAGTGAAATGGCAGGCGGGTTGGCGATCACAGTAGTGTTGTGGTTTAACTCACACAGAGCACTATTTGTTATATGTATACATACATTTTTGTTAAAATAAAGCTTCTTTACACTGTAAGTGCTAAGACATCCGATTCGTATCATCCAGTGAATTTCTCTCTTAGTAAATGTTAGTTACCGGAAACCTTAGACTTACCATAGCAGGAAGTACCCGTCTAATGTGAGAGGATAGATTACTGGTATAATTTATGATACAGTGTTGGTTCGCATTATACGAGACGACACGATACGATTTTCGTAATACAATGAAATGAGGTAGGTACTTGAGTTTAGAATACGGAGCGTCTGTGGTCCAGTTGGTCGGATACTTGACTTGTAACCGGGAGGTCGCGGGTTCGAGTCCGGCTACTGGACGTGTACCAATAGGACTCTTTTTCAGCGCCTATGTACGCAACGCAACGCTCGTACGGTGAAGGACAACATCGTGATGAAACCCGCACACCACAAGGTGTGTGAAACCTATAACGGCGATGGGCTCACCTCCTGTCACATTGGGTTAAATACGCTTGGTGAACCGTGGACATTTGCTTTAACAAGTGCCTCTGCCTACCCCGCTTTGGAATTAAAAGGCGTGAAGTGTATTAATTTATTTTTAAATTTTTAATTATTTAGAATACCTACGTTCAAAGTATATTTCATTTATTTTTTGAGTACCTCATGGCTTTCAACATGAACCTTGTTAGGGTATTGAAATATTTGAAACAATTTCAATAGCATGCATCTCTTAGGAACTATAACAAGATTCAACTTAATAATAAAACTATTTACTAAAGTAACACTTTGTAAAGTAACAGGTGGCTCAAAATCGAGAGGAGCGGAGGAAACAGAGGGAGGCCTTTGCCCAGCAGTGGGACACAAAAAAGGGCTAAAGAAAAAGAAAAGTATCACTTAAAACATCGGACATATTTTACAGTCGTATTTTACAGGACGAAATTACGACTAATACTTGCGACCCGCCGCGGCTTCGCACGTGTGCAAGCTTGGAGAAAAAATCGGCACCCGATTTTCGGCCGTCGGCGTGCGAGTAGCCTTAAATAATCGTGGCACAATGTGAACAGACCCCGCCACCTATTTCGGTGCATGATCTACATTCCGGGCGCGGCGCGGCCATGTTAAACATGCATCTATGTAGACGGAGTGTCTTCCGGCATTACTGTGATGCTCCATGTTTGGCTGTTTATCATTACTTACATACTTCATTGTCATCATAATAATTGACATGGGATTTAAGGCATTCTTGTACTGCGTGTGAATTAACCCTTAACTGCATGATTTTTTTTTTGTCTAAATAAAAACCTATCCTTAAATTATGTGGCCTGCATCATGGGATAAAAATAAAAAAATAAAGTGGTCTAATGTGAAAACTGCGTTCATACGTATTAGTTGTACCTTTGACAATAATTTAGAATGAAAAAGTCTAGACGGCTAGAAAAAAAATCGAGGAAAATTATACTAATGTAGTATTACAATTCACTATGCAGCTAAGGGTTAACCCCGAGCGATGGTCTAAGGGCTGGTACGGTCGGCCAAAGAAAATGGTCCTATCAGTTTCGATGACATTCTCCTGTGTCACTAAAACATCAATAAGGTAGAGTTGGTATATTGTGACAAGTGAACAATGAACCTTAATGTCTAATGACATTCATATGAGTTTCAACCTTAGGGTGGTAGAGCAGATTCTTGGCCGATTAAATATCAAAAACGGACTAGGTACTCTCAAGGTGTTAGTCAACGCCTTACTTACATAAGTTTTTTTTTTATAATTAGGTGCTCGATCTGTGTTGGACGAATAAATTGACGGGCGCGATGGTGTAGGGTCAACATGTCTGCCTCTATACTGTAGGGTCGTGGGTTCGATTCCCACCGCTAACAGGTATTTAGATGATGAGCATTTAAATACTTGTTGGATGTGTCTGGGTGTTTTATTTATATAAGAATGTATTTAAAAGAAAAAAAAATGTATTTAAGTAAGTATATTTCGTTGTCTGATTTCCAAAACACAAGCACTTTAGCTACTTATCATGGGAAATAGAAAAAAAAATACCTTTTCTTTCTTTCTACTCTGTAAATAAGTAATGCGTTGTCATACAGAAAAAAAAAAAATGCGCACCGACTTGATACCCTCCCCAATTTCTCGTCGGTTAAAAAAAAAACCCGCCTTCGAAGGTGCAAAATCACAAAGGTACAGTGACCAATAACCCTAAACAGTCACTCCACCTACGCCCAATTTGTGATTCAAATCACGTCGATACACACAATCGAACAATGAGATGGCCGCGTCAACTTTTTCCTCCTTGTCACTCATATAGCCCTTTGTTCGCGAGGAGAGGAAGGATTTTAACTATTTAAATTCAGACTATTATATTTGGGTACTTCCTGAAGTATCTTCCTTTAATTGCTTTTGTTTTAAAACGGACTTCAGAAAAGGTGGAGGTTCTCAATTTCACATAAATAAATAAATAAATATTTTACAACAACACACACATTGCCTTCATCCCATGTTAAGTAGCTAAAGCACTTGTGTTATGGAAATCAGACAACGAGATATATTTACTTATACATATATTTTTTTTTTCATTAAAATATATACATATATAAATAAAACACTCAGACACATCCAACAAGTGCTTAAAAGCTCATCACCTAAGCACCTGTCAGCGGTGGGAATCGAACCCACGACCCTACGGAACAGAGGCAGACATGCTGACCACTACACCAACGGGCCCGTCGTTATATTACTTACTTACTTAAGTCCTATGGTACCCCAGTGGTACAAAGGGACTTTACAAGATGGCGCCACGCCGCCCTGTCCTCTGCGACTGCTCTGGCATCGCACCAGCTCAGCCCTCGCGCTCTCAGCTCGCCGTCGACGGTGCGCCGCCACGTGTGCACGGGGCGTCTTGGATGTACCTATATCTTTTATGTTTATTACCAACCGATTTTGCTGACTGTTTTTTTTTTATTTGAAAGGTGGTAGATGTAAGATGTAGATGATATGAGGCATTTTCCGCAGCTCGACATCCATTGTGCGTGATTTGGGTGGCTACTCCAACCACCCCAGCTCCTCGAGGAACCGCAACAAACCCCTTGTGTTCTTGACGATCTCCTGCAGGGACTGTCTCGGTCCTAGATGGGTCGCCTTGTATAAATAACTAAATATAAATATTTTACAACAACACACACATTGCCTTCATCCCATGTTAAGTAGCTGAAGCACTTGTGTTATGGAAATCAGACAACGAGATATACTTACTTAAATACTTTTTTTTCCTTTTAAATACATACTTATATAATAATAAAAACACCCAGACACATCCAACAAGTACTTAAAAGCTCATCACCTAAATATCTGCCAGCGGTGGGAATCGAACCCACGGCCCTATAGAGCAGAGGCAGACATGCTGACCACTACACCAACGGGCCCGTCAGTCGTTGTATCTTTCTTTCTGAAAGGTGGTGCTTCCCGTATGGCCTCACTTAAATTGGTTCAGTTCTAACAATGGGATCCATGAGTAAAACACAAATTTTAATTGTCTAAATTTGAACTCGATTCTTTTTTCTTTACAGTCTCGGAACATTCACATTCCACATGACCTGTAATCAGAATACTCTGCACTATGAGTCTCAGAGACTGATTTTATTGAATAAAAATGTCTACTGTTCAATATGCAACGATACCCGGGATATTCCCACCCGCTTTCCCACCACTGTGATTCCTGTTAGAGCTAGTGTCTACAGCGGCATCCAGAATAGACCAGACCTCAATCAATGACGACTGCGCTAGATCCCGGGGGAGCCTAGCCTTCTGTCTTGGATCCCACACAGTAAGCTAAAGACGGTACAGAAATAAGAGGAAAAACATATACACATATCAAAAGTGTCTAGCGATCAAGTACATTTTAGACGATTGCAATCAAGAATATATGTTACAAAAACTGAATTCATTCATAATTTATTCAAAATGTGGTGATAAGTCATTGATACAGGCATTAGGTATGAATAAGGAATTGGAAACATGGGAAATTAGGTAGGAGACCAATCCAGAAGGTTAGATTTGATTTAAATAAATTAGATTTTATTAGAGCTAAAAATTTGATCCAAGATTAAATAATAAAACAAACGGGGTGAGCTAAATAAAAACGTATAAAAATGTTCTTGATCCCTAGACACTTTTGATGTGAGGGACCTGGTAAGCCAGTCGAGGGAACTTTGAACGCTTGCGTGAGTTTGCTAGTCGCCGCACACAGCACAAAGAAGCCATGACGGAGACGCGACTCATCAATTTATAATAGCTATCTCTGCCGAACCCTCAATGGGATACCAGTGTATAGGACAACCAGGAGAACGGCAAAACGTCATCCATACCAGGTGGATTTGCCATTTACGCGAACCAAACGGTTTGCGCCCACTTTTATAGTGCGTACCGCCAGTATGTGGAACGACTTGCCGGAGTCTGTGTTTCCTGCGCAGTATAGTTTGAAGGTCTTCAAGTCGCGGGTAAATAGGTACCTACTGAACAAGTGTGCTCCATCGTAGACCACATCGCTGCTTAACATCAGGCAAGATGGTGGTCAAACGCTTGTTCATAGTGATTAAAAAAAAAGGTACTCTCAATGAGTATTAGGCTTTGTTACATTGTTATCAAGGAAGCGACTGAGAAACCAGTGGGGCTGACCTTGGCGTTGCATGACCAGCATGTTTAATTACTTGTACCTTATTTGGTAGAATGAAAAAAAAAACAATGATCACAGTAGACTTAAATTAACAGATATAACTAGTGGATGCGACAGACGTTGTCTTATCTATTAATGAAATTAATATAACCACAAGGGTGGCATGTGTCCAGCCGTGGATGTCATTTTTTTTATAAGAACCTTCTCCTGTCATTAATAAGCACAACAAAGAAAGAATTAGCGAAATCGGTCCACCCGTTCCGGAGTTATGCAGTTACCAACATATTTTGGGATTCATTTTTATATTATGGATAAGGAATTCCGAAGACGTGATCGCAGCCCAGCTAAGTTAGGGGATCGCAATAAATCATCGTTTATTTATTTATTTATAGAAATAAACAATAAGACCGTTTAAAACGTATCTAGTCCAGTGGTCGGACACATGGACTTGCAATCAAAGGGTTGTTTCTTTAGAGTCTATGTATGCTACGCAACACTCATACGGTGAAGGAAACATCACAACATAATATAAACCTTCTCCAAAGATCACTCTAAAGACAACCGAATCAAAACCCATCATCATCATGACATCCAACCCATTGCGTAGTTTTAAAGATCTAAGCATACATAGGAACTGACAGCGGGAGTTGACTTTGTTTTATACTATGTATATTCATACATACAAACATAGCTTCGCGCCTGACTCCCAGTGGGGTAGGCAGATACAATAAAACTCCGCCTGCTACGATCCTGACACACTTCTCTTACCTAATGCACATTCATCAATCATTTTATTCAGACATGTCGGTTATTATTTAACTATAATTAATTTATTATTAATATGACGTGAATTTACCCCATTAGGAATTTGGTGCGTAAGTTTATACAGGATGGGACCGAAAACCCAAACTTAGGCATTTAAGACTGTCAGAAGTCACGTAGAAGTAATCAAAAGTTTTCACAATTATTACTAAAAATGGTAAATGAATAAATATTTTACAACAACACACACATTGCCTTCATCCCGTGTTAAGAAGCTAAAGCACTTGTGTTATGGAATTCAGACAACGAAATATACTTACTTAAATACATTTTCTTTTAAAATACATACTTATATAAATAAAGCACCCAGACATATCCAACAAGTACTTGAAAGCTCATTACGTGAATACCTGTCAGCGTTGGAAATCCAACCCGACTCGACCGATCCCACGGAATAGAGGGATGCTCACCACTACACCAACGGGCCCGTCGAATTGTCATCTATTTTACTTACATTGTGTCTATTTTACTGTCCGCTAAATAGAATAAATACACTTCACGCCTTTAATCCCAAAGAGGGGATAGGATAAGTACCCACGGTTCACCAAGCGTATTTAACCCAACGTGACAGGGGGTGAGCCCATCGCCGTTATAGGGTTCACACACCTTGTGGTGTGCGGGTTTCATCACGATGTTGTCCTTCACCGTACGAGCGTTGCGTTGCGTACATAGGCTCTGAAAAAGAGCCCCATTGGTACACGTCCAGCAGCCGGACTCGAACCCGGGACCTCCCGGTTATTTGTTAAATTTGTTAAATACCCAATAGGATCTTGGTATAACCCTTAATCAAACAAAGGCTAAAATATTCCAACTTGACCAACACATACTTTGAACCTCATTGAATGTCTTCTCTGGAATTATCAAAAGAATTTAGAGTTGTAATCATGGAATAAACACATAAGGTATGTATCAATACAGGATACTTAAAAACTAGATTTATGATAAACATCACCTGGGTTTATGTGATGGGAGTCGGTAATTAGAATAACAAACGTCAACAGAGACGAAAATCCATCGGAAAAACACCTAACCTTGTCTGATTAAGGGTTAAGTTCTCTAAGCCCTACTGTATATGTAGTTAGGTACGTATATGTTTGTATAAACTATATGTTGATATTATAGCTGGATGGAAGTAATGGTTAGTTTAGCTTCCGGTAGCTATGTTTCAAAGTTGATCTTGGCTACTCGACTTCCGTTCCGTTCTTGAATAACCAAATAACGGGCGTTATTCTGTCTTCTAGATACAGTTATATAAAATAAATAATAAATATATTTTTTTTATTTCAGGCAACATAGGCCCATAGAGTACAAATTAGCCTTTACATAATTCTTGTTATTACATTATATTATAAAACTAGTGGACGCCCCGCGATTTCATTCGCGTAGTTTAGTAGTACCTATATCCGGTTCAGAGCGGTTCAGATTTTTCATACAAACGTTTTATCCCTTTAATGCCCGTCCCCGTGGGAATTTCGGGAATTCCTTCCTTAGTGCACCCCTACCGTACCTAAGCTATGTCCGTTCCAAATTTCATGTCCCTACGTTTAGCCGTTTGGGCTATGCGTTGATATGTCAGTCCGTCAGTCAGTCAGTCATTCAGTCAGCTTTTCCTTTTATACATTTAGATATAGAGTGTAGGTGTACCCTTAGGCAAGGTGGACTGATGATATGCGCAAGATGGCTGGTAGAAGTTGAATGCGAAAAGTCGAAAACAGGTCACAGTGGCGTGCAATTGGAGAGACATATGTCCAGCAGTGGACAAATATGGGCTGATGATGATGATTATAAACACAGGTTTTATAAACACACATTCTTATTCAATATTAAGTGTCTCACACATCATCATCATCATCAGGCCATACCTGTCCACTGCTGGACATAGGCCTCTCCAATTGCACGCCACTGTGATCTGTTTTCGGCTTCTCGCATCCAGCTTCTGGCAGCCATCTTGCGTATATCACCAGTCCACCTTGCCTGAGGGCGTCCTACACTCCGTTTGCCGAGACGCGGTCTCCACTCGAGAACTCGTTTTCCCCAACGGTCATCGGTTCTATGGCTAATATGGCCGGCCACTGCCACTTCAGCTTGCTAAAACGATGAGCTATGTCGATGACTTTGGTTCTCTGTCGGATCACTTAATTTCTGATTCGATCCTTCGTGTCTTACACAGCATTTTTTTATTATTTCTCATCATAAAGTTCATTGTTAAACGAGAGTTTGAAAAATAAAAACCAGATGTTAATGTAAGCCTCATAAATAAATAAAAATATTCATTCAAGCCAAACTGCGTGTTGCTGCCTTTGCTTCTATATGACTCAAGTGACAAATGCAAAATGGCATGATTCGAATTCAGCATGTGCTGAGAGAGACGTGGATGTGATGTGGAGATGTGTTAATCTCTGTCAGCGCTGATCTTCCATCAATACCCGAGACCCGATGTGAAGTCTCCGTAATGTGGTCGTCATGCCCCAGAATGGGGAGAGTTGGCCACAAAACAGGGATAGACAAAGATAATTTGTATAGAGTCAAGAAAACGTGTGCGTTGAAAAGAAGCAGGCGCAAGTGGAAGCGCACGTCTTCAAAGAATGGCCCGTACGCCGAGAGGCAGGTAAAGCTGAAGAGTTTGTTTGTTTGTATGTTTGTTTGAACGCGCTAATGTCATGAACTACTGGTTCGAATTAAAAAAATCTTTTTGTGTTGAATAGACCATTTATCGAGGAAGGCTTTCGACTATATAACATCACGCTGCAACTATTATAGAAGAAAACGGGGAAAATTATTCATCCTGGAGGGCTTCCGTTGCGTGCGCTGTGAATATAATGTACATTGGCGAAACAATGTTTGCCGGAGCAGCTAGTCACTGATAAAGTATCCAAATCCAAGAAATGCGAAAAAAAAATGATAATTGAAAAATAGAAATGAGCAAATAATACGAGTAATGTCAAAATATGAATGCCAGAAAAACAATAACATTTTTAAATAGTAATTATGCCAAAAAAATTAAATACAAAATATAGAAATAAATAGAGATGTTAGTAATCGTATAGCAGAATAAATACACAGGACAATGAGAATCGGCCATCTTTATTCGAAGTACTCACAAATTCAATAAGGTGTTATCGAAATTATGCCTCGAATCTTATCACGTGTCTCTTTAACTTATCACCATGTTTACTTCCACTCATATTATTATTAGAAGTACAGTCCTGTATCACTCTACATCGGGCTTTTAAGTAGAGCTGCGGTATGAAAGAAGATTTTTTAGTTGTATTTTTTACTAGCTGTACCGCGCGGTGTTTTTTCGTTCCCGTGGGAATTTGGGGATAATATCAATAATGTTATATAGCCTTCCTCGATAAATGATCTATTCAACACAAACATATTTTTTCAATTCCATCAGTAGTTCCTGAGATTAGCGCGTTGACCACCAAATGATTTTAATTAAATTAAATTAAAGTAAATTGTCCAGTACTCTGCCTACCCCTCTTTGGGATTAAAGGCGTGAAGTGTATTTTTTTTTATAAATTAAATTGTAGTAAAGCGTGAGCGGTCCAGTTAGTCAGATACTACACTTGTAATCGAGACCTCGCGGCTTCGAGTCCGGCTACTGGACGTGTACCAATGGTCCTCTTTTTCAGAGCATATGTACGCAACGCAACGCTCGTACGGTGAAGGACAACATCGTGATGAAACGATGGCGATGGGCTCACCCTCTGCCTACCCCGCTTTGGGATTAAAAGGCGTGAAATGTAAGTAGAACCAGTGACATTTGGATCTGTGTAGGTACCCTAAATAGTGATTCATAAACATTGGGTGTCATTACATGTGCCTGTTTGTAAATATAATACCCGTTAGATTTAAGGTTAGTATTAATATAAATTAAGTATAAGTATAAGTATAATTATAAATTAACATAGTATTTACACTATATGGATGTAAAAATCTGCAATAAAAGACTATTATTATTATTATTATAAACGCCCGTGGGAGTCATGTCACCGCACTCCTAAGCGTAGCCTTTCTCTATCGTGTCGCGAATGTTCCTCCGATAACGCTCGGCATACTCTGGATCCCTCCACATTTTGCGTTCCAAGCTCTTAAAGGGCGAGTGGGTAATAAATATTTTTTACAATACAACAATACACACATTGCTTTCATTCCATGTTAAGTAGCTACAGCACTTGTGTTATGGAATTCAGACAACGAAATATACTTACTTATATACATTTTTTTTCTTTTAAATACATACTTATATAAATAAAACACCCAGACACACCCGACAAGTACTTAAAAGCTCATCACCCAAATACCTGTCAGCGGTGGGAATCGAACCCACGACCCTACGGAATAGAGGCAGACATGCTGACCACTACACCAACGGGCCCGTCAAAAGTGGGTAACTGTAAGGAGCGTTGGTGACGTCTGCCTTCCAGGGTAGCCCTACCTCACAACGGCCATTAGGGAGTCTACTAGTTGTGCGCTTCAAAATGTCTATAACGTCTATATGAATCACCATTTAAGCAAGCAAGTATGTGATGATTAACGTATTTAGTCATTTTAATCAGAATCATTCTACTCTACTATACTACTGACTCCACTCATTAGCATTGATTCTTATTATCCAACCGGCAGGAGTATTCGGGGTCCGCTTTTAGGTATTAGATATGACTTGTGTGGTTATTACAGTCTATTAACCACCGTTTATAGCTCAGGGCGATTTCTAACAGGCAGTAGCGTGCACTGGCTTTTACGACAAAGTAGGCAGTAATACCCAAGAATTGACACCTATGTATAGGTAACTTGTATTTACGAAACACAGGTACCTACCTATCTACTCACCCACAAAACACAGGGCCATCGTTAGCCTGTGTCGTGAGTACACCAAAAAGGGATCTAGCAATAACTCTCTTACTAGGTCGGGTAACTAAAATACTAAGGTAGGCAATGTCTTTTTGCCTATATGGTGTGCACGCCACTGCTAACAGGTATGTTCTCTGTTAGAATTTAGTAGCGTCTGTGGTCCAGTTGATCGGATACTTATTTGCAATCGGAAGTCGCGGTTTCGAGTCCGGCTACTGGACGTATACCAATGGATCTTTTTTTCAGAGTCTATGTACGCAACACAACGCTCGTACGATAAAGGACAACATCGTGATGAAACCCTCACACCTGAAGGTGTGTTAACCCTATAACGGCGATGGAATCACTCCCTGTCACGTTGGGTTAAATACGCGCGTGTGAACCGTGGACATTTGCTTAGTTTCTCTGCCCCGCTTGGGATTAAAAAAGGCGTGAAGTGTATTTGATTGAAGCCGTGTGGTGACGGCGAATAGAATACATGTGTCACCACCCCAGCCCAACTTTTCCCGTCATGGGGGTCGTAAGAGGCGACCGAGGGAGCTCTCCAGAGAACGGCCAGCAGCGCTCTCTGTGAGTTAAACCACAACACCACTGCGATCGCCCACCCGCCTGCCCAGCGTGGCGATTACTGGCATTTCACCCCAAATGACGGATCTCATTGGGGGAGGCCCTCGTCCAGCAGTGGACGTTATGTGGCTGATGGTTAAGTGTATTTTACGTTCTCTGTTCTGACATCAGAGCAGCTCATACCTCGCGCCGCCCCTCCGTCGACGATGCGCCGCCACGTGTGCACGGGACGTCCAGGCTTCAGGGCAGTTTCCCTCTTCTCCACAAATAGGAATGTGGCAGCACCTGTCCCCATAGGCCCTTGTTGCGTTTAACGACGTTCCGCCAGAACACGC
>SJJU01020297.1:0-10983 GCA_012932125.1 Conopomorpha cramerella
CCGTACAAAATTATGGCAATTCTAGCTGTGAAGATTGAAAAAAAGGCATGATTGATTAGGTTTAAGTACTAACAATGGATTTATGCATACAATTTGACTAATAAAGTTTATATTTTCACTAGCTGACCCGGCAAACGTTGTTTTACCAATATACGTTAATAACAGTGTTTCTCTACTATTATATGCATGTATTATACATATAAACCTTCCTCAAAAACACTCTATCCATTAGAGAAAACCGCATCAACATCCGTTACCTAGTTTTAAAGAAGAAGACAAACAAACAGACAGACAGCGGAAAGCGACTTTGTTTTATACTATGTATTGATAAACAATCTTTCAATTTCCATAAAACTGTGGTGTCTTTTTGTAGCAGCAGTGTCATCAAGTCTTTTTTAACAATCAATCAATCAATGCCTTTTCTTATAATTATTGGCCATTTTCAGTCACAACTAAGAAATCAACTTTTCACGTTCAAAATGTTACATAAGATACCACAAACTTTATAATTTTTCTGGCCCTTATACTGTTGCTGTACCAGAATATTGCAAAATATTTTACTAATATTTTAAAATTATACTAAGCATTACTGGCATATTGCGAAATTATCCTATACGGTAGTATGTTTTAGAAATGTAGCTTAGTTCAGTATCGGAACAAATCGCAATTTCGGCTATAACTCTAAAAATACTCCGTACTGCTATTTAAATGTAATTGAGCATCAAACTTTTATGTCTTACCTTTGATCTAAACATATAATTTTTAAAAACAATAGATATTTTTTTCAATAAAATCAGTTTTAAAATTCATCGAAACTTTGATTGCCGTTTTCTTCAGTATTGTAAATGAAATGTTCCGGTACTGTCTCTGACCGACGATATATCCCACCTATTTTTGAACCTGAGTCCGTTGAAATACAGTCTAAAATCAATTATCTAATTTCAAACAAAACTTCTGTCTGATAAAGGGTTAACGCTGCAATATCGAAGAATTTTGATCAATTTATTGGAAATGGCTTTATAACCGACAGATTAGAAATTCAGCGGTAGCGTCTGTAATCCAGTTGGTCGGATACTTGACTTGTAACCGGGAGGTCCCGGGTTCGAGTCCGGCTACTGGACGTGTACCAATGGGACTCTTTTTCAGAGCCTACGCAACGCAACGCTCGTACGGTGAAGGACAACATCGTGATGAAACCCGCACACCACAAGGTGTGTGAACCCTATAACGGCGATGGGCCCACCTCCTGTCACGTTGGGTTAAATACGCTTGGTGAACCGTGGGTAGGTACTTGCTTTAGTAAGTGCCTCTGCCTACCCTTCTTTGGGATTAAAGGTGTGAAGTGTATTTTTTTTTAAATTTAAATTCATATTTTGTGGCAGGTAATCCAGGCTTTTTTGCCGGGTATGGTATGATTGAACGAAGACGCGGGCACGTTGTCGCGATCAACTCCACTGCTGGGCTGATGCCGTGTGCAGATTTGGCACCGTACTGTGCTGCGAAGTTTGGCCTTAGAGGTAACTACATACGTTTATACATCGAAAGTGTCTAGGGATCAAGTACATTTTAGAAGATTGCAATCAAGAATATATTTTACAAAAAACTGAATTCATTCATAATTTATTCAAAATGTGGTGATAAGTCATTGATACAGGCATGGGGAATTAGGTACGAGACCAATCCAGAAGATTAGATTTGATTTAAATAAATTAGTTTTTTTAGAGCTAAAAATGTTCTTGATCCCTAGACACTTTTGATGTGTGTAGTTATGTCTGTTTTAGTCCTTACTGAATTGACTACTACTACATCTAGGTACATAGAAATTCCAATGATTACTAAGTTGTTACACATACCTACGTGGCGGCGTAAAGTGGTCAGTGAGCTACGGATTCGAGGATAGAGCGAGGCAATTTCGGGTTAATCCCACCCACTTTCCCACCACTGATTCCTATTAGAGCCAGGATCTACAGCGGCATCCAGAATAGACCAGAGCTCAATCAATGAGTGAGCTCAAAGTATGGGCTGATGATGATGTACAGAAAGTTAAATCTTGCAGGTCTTGCAATCGCGATAACATCGCACGGCCTTGGTACGGGGTGCGTACTTGGTAGAAGTCTCGTTGACATTTCAAAAGTACGTCGAAAACTACGATTAAAGTGCTACAAGTTTGTTAGCTTATAGAAACTGTAGTGTACCCAAGTTGACCTAAGTGCATACCTTACCAAATATGTAATATGCTTACGATGTTTATTCAGTTCAGTTGAATATAATCAGTCTGCAGCTAGCATTCGTGTGTTTTACTTGTATACTTGTTTCGTGATGCACAAAACTGGGGCCGCACATCACAAAACTAAAAGTTAATATTTAATTTTAACTAAGTGTGAACTGAATGATTCAATTACTGGTTACCCATAGAGGCTGCACACCTACATACTGTATAAACCACATCGCTTCCAGGGTTAATGGAATCATTAGCAGAGGAGTTGCGTCTGGACGTATGGACCAAGGACATTCATTCCATGTCCGTTTACCTGACGTCACCGGATGAGCGGCGGACTTTCGGCGCGCACCGCTTCGCCTCCTGGTGCAGGGATATGGATGCCAGTTACGCCGCGAGGCTCATTATAAATGGTTATTTTTTTAGTAATGTTCTTTAGGTCTAACGGCGTCTGTGGTCCAGTTAGTTACAGGACGGGATGTCGCGAGTTCAAGTCCGGCTACTGGACGTGTACCAATGGGACTCTTTTTCGGAGGCTATGTACGCAACGCAACATTCATACGGAATGTTGCGTTGAGAATAACATCGGGATGAAACCCGCACACCACAAGGTGTGTGAACCCTATAACGGCGATGGGCTCACCTCTTGTCCCGTTGGGTTATATACGAACTGAAAATTTGATAATTTGTTCAAAAGTTATGAGGGTTGAAAGTGGGGAATAAAGTCGACTTTATACAAATACGTATATTATGTTCAAGAGGGGTATCAAACGAAAGGGCACGATACGAATATTTAATATACAGGGTTTTTTAAAATTTGCAATTTAATAATAAGTATAGAAAATATCGGTAACCCAGCCATTTCATAAGTGGGTATTCAATAGTTCGGTATTTTATTTAGGGATATCTATTAATTAATCATTCAGGTACATTATGAACAAGCTGTCTCACTTTCCAGGCCTGCGTAAGAACAAAGAAACAATAAGCATACCGTGCTACGTGAAATATCTTATTGACATCCACGACCTTATGCCGTACAGAATACGCATCATATTCAGGGACTTTTTTAATTTCGGCCATCGGAGTTGGTTCTACTTCTGCTGAAATGTTTTTAACACGGAATTATTTCGAGTATCCATCCTGATAGCCTATAGTCGGAAAATGCGCGCTCGATTACCAACCCGGTCATACATATAAACTTTGTTTGGAAAGTATGACAGTAATGACAATTCTCAGCCCGTAAATATGTCAGTAAACGTCCAAGAAAATTCCCCCTTGAAAAGTTATTTTATACGACAAGGTGGATTCTTGCCCTCCGGACGACTTCGACATTTTCTTAACCCTTTATTAGGCAGAGGGAATATAGATGCCACTTAACTTTTAACCTTAGTCCATTGAAATACGGTCTAAAGTCAATGAATCTCATACAAACCTTCTGTTAAAGGGTTAATATTGTCACTTTCCCAGCTTGTCTCTATTTTAATTAGCCATTTCTTTACTTTGTCTCTCTTTTAAAATTGACTCGTTCCTAACTCTTGTCCATTTTGGACGATATCGACATGTTTTGAACTCGTCTCTTTGAATCATGCATTTTTCTCTAACATTCACTTAAACAAATCCAGTTAGGACGGATACAAGTTTAAGAGAGAGGACAAGTAAGAAAATGGAAAGTTAAAAAAGAGGAAGAAAATGTCGAAGTCATCTGGAGGGGATTCTTAGACGCGTTATTTCTCACTATCCACCCTGCGGTGGCGGTAGATATTAGGATAACCCCAAAGTTATTACAGGTCTATTAAAACTAGTTATTCCGTATTAGACACACAACTGACAGATTAAGTTCTGCCTGGTATATCTTCGGACTAGGTATATGCGTTTTTATTCGTGGGACTGAAATGTTTTATAACATTTATACGAGTTTCAATGGTGTTTCAACTTGTGGTGAAGCCAGATCCTTGGCCGACAGTACAGTAACACATTTTTAGTTACTTTAGTCTTTAAATAGTTTACTCTTAGATATGTTTTTATTCATTTAGATGTAGAATTCAAATAAGTATATATAGTTGAATATAATAAATATTTGATTGAGAAACAAAAGTTTATCATTTATTTTTTAATGTAGTTTATCAATGAACAATACTACCTGAAAAAAAGCGGGGAAAGGAAAAAAAAATGTTTATCTCCAAACAAAAAAAAGGATAATTTGTTCTAAAGTTATGAGGGTTGAAAGTGGGAAAAAAAGTCGACTTTATACAAATATATGTTCAAGTGGGGTATCAAATGAAAGGGCACAAAACGAACATTTAAAATCGGGGTTTTTTTTTAATTTGCAATTTAATCCTTAGTCTGGAAGGAGGTAGAGGGAACTGTACAACAGTCATTGCACATAATTTTTTTAACATAGTTATATTTAACTTTAAACAAAGCCCAACTTAATGTTTCAGACACCACCAAACCAGTAATTTCTAACTCTTTTGATAGTCAGAACAGAATTCAAAATCACACAAACAAAATCCATCATTTGGCAGTTAAAAGGTAAGTTTAATTTCACTTAAACTTGCATTCATAAATACAGAAAAATCATTAAGAGACATAAATAACATTTCATCAATATAATCAACATTAAAAATATAAAATTTACTTGCATGTATCAGACATGACACCATCACATGTATGAGAAGATAGTCCAGCACTATCGACAGACAGACCACAATGTTCACAGATTATTTGCTCGACATTCTTCTTTGTGTTCTTCTTCTTGTGTGTTGTGACATGTCGGGTCAGTAACTGCCGAGTGCTGAAGCTCTGCCCGCATGAATCGCACAAGTGACTGTTTGGCAGCGGAGACAGATGTCCTTGGACGTGCGCGTAAACTTCCTTCCAACTTTGGGATGTAAATTTACAAACTTTGCACCTGAAATTAATAGTGTTCGTGTTTTGAATGAATTTCATTCTGTCTTGTTAATGGTGTATTGATGGTAATGCAACTGGGGATGACGGTAAGCTGAGTCTTATATTAAATGTTTCTAATATCTGGTGGTATTACACTGCAAAATTAATCAAAGATAAGCATTCAGCTTGGACAAGTATGGGCTGATGATGATGAATGATGATGAAGCATTCTGCTTACAGGTAAGTATTATTATTATTACTAGCCTACTGGATCCCACTGCAGGGCAAAGGCCTCTCTTCCCAGGTAGATACCAGTATAAACATTTAAAACATAGTAAATGCAGGTTTTCTACAAACAAAAAAAAAAAGGCTCAGTAAGGTGGCCAGAATCATAATACAAACATGACACATTTAAATAAGGAGTAAAAAAAACATGAACCGTGGGCACTTGCCAAGTGCCTCTGCCTACCCAATTTTGGGATTAAATGGTGTGAAGAGTATTTTTCAAAAACATTTTTATCACGCAGAAACATTACCTATGTTTAATACTTTTGGCACCATTATGTGTTTTCCCTCTATGGTTCTGAAGTTCTGTGTTATCCTTGAAAATGTGCCCACATATATTGCATATTTCTCCATTCACTTTATGGGTTTTGACGTGTTGGTTTAGTTTCAATCTGTCATCAAAGAGAATGCCACATTGTTTACATCTATATGTGCATTTCATACCATTAATACTTAAGCTGCAATCCTTGTAATGTTGCAAAAGCTTCTCTTTGCCTGTGAATTGTCTCCCACAGCCACAAGTAGCAGATATACTGGACCCATGCCTAGTCATGTGAGTTATTAACTTCTGTTTATTGTCAAATGACATACCACAGTTCCAGCATGTTTGCAGTGCAGTCTCACAGGATAATGTGTGCTGTGATAGTGCATTTACATTATCAAACTTAGATTTGCAGCCGAAACAGCTAAACTTTTCATTTATTTTAGGCTGTTTAGATTTTGCCTCACATTCCTTGATTAACAACTCTTTTACAATTTCAAACTCTGAATCCAGGACATCAACTTTCATGTCTGTCTTTTTTAGCTTAATGATAGGCTCCTTTTTCTTTGGACTAGGTGTTTTTGGCTTGTAGTGATTGATTACTTTAATTACGGTATCCATGGAATTTTCATGATTTCTATCGAGCATGTTGACAAAAGATGGAATGTCCTCTTTTCCCAGATTATTTATATACTCGTCTATGTTCCCAGTGCTGTTCAGAAACTCTAGTAAAGAATCTGAATTATATTCGGGGTCTGGAAGTGGTTGTACAACTGTTTTCGCCTCAGATTTCTTGCCCTTACCTTCAATACATGATTCTAACCAGTCTTGAGAGGATTTAGCATTAAGTAGCATGTCGTAAAAACTTCGAAGCTGAGAAACACAAGATCCGCAGACATTCTTCGTTAATTTATCATTGTGGGACACATGGATGCCTAGACAAGTCTTGATTTGTAACTCAACGTCTCGATCTTCTAATATGTTAATATGTTCTGAATCTACATCTAGGCAAATTCGACAGCAATTATTAATATCATCACACATATTTATATGTAATTCAGGCTTTTTTAGTACAACTAAAACAAATAAAATCTTGAAAAATACAAAGAAAACCTGTGTTCTGTTATACAAACATTCAACCCAAATTCAACCTGCGGTTTGTTTTGTTTGAAACAATATGTCAGTAAATATGTCAAATGGAAACAGTATTTTTATGTAACTGTCAAAACTGTCAATTTATTTACATACAAAATCCTTTTAAAAATTCTGAGCCTGTTTTGCTGCAGTTTTCTATGTACACAGTAAACGGCACTGTTCAGTGAACTATGAATAAATATTGCGGCCGGCTAGTTAATTGAACAGTTCAGTGATTACAAGGTCATTAAAGCATTATCTAATGTGAGCAGCGGTTTGAACATAAGTAAACAGGATTTTGTTAGCCGATAGGTACTTATCTCCCTACGCCTGACTAGGTTCTCCAAGGCTCTATAATAGAAACATACAGTGCAATGGGTGACGAAATGGAGGATACGGACGTACCAGCCATGGATGCTGAGGAGTCTTTGTTATATTCAGCTCGTCATGGTGAAGTCTTGGTCGTCAACTCTATGCTTGAAGCCAAGAAAGATGGGAAACTTACACTGGATATCAATTGCAAAGGTAAGTTTCTTTAAGCTTATGTCTCAGATGATTAATAGAGTATATCGGAGATAATAGTCCTACCTGCAACTTAAAAAAAGGTAGAAATCACCTAGAGGGTTCAGCTCAAGTATTACTCCTGTATAAGTTAGAAATCTACTTTTTATAGACTTCTTTAGAATGTTCAACTAAATTATTTATTTTTTTATGAAACAAAACTGCAACATTATTCAGTACAAGCATATTGAATAATGTTTATACTTGTTATTGCAGCATATGTTTATGGCCATGAAAATGGTCTGTGTAGAAATGTTGAGCTAGTATGCTGAAACTCTTATCTGTGACTAACTCTTGCCATGACCCAATATAAACATTAAATACTAGGTTAATTTATGTTCTAAAATATTTCAAATTGTTAGGTAAATTACTAATGATAATATGGACCTAGTAGTACTATTAAAAAAACTTAAATAAAAAAATACACTTCACACCTTTAATCCCAAAGAGGGGTAGGCAGAGGCACTTGCTAAAGTAAGTACCCACGATTCACCAAGCGTATTTAACCCAACGTGACAGGGGGTGAGCCCATCGCCGTTATAGGGTTCACACACCTTGTGGGGTGCGGGTTTCATCACGATGTTGTCCTTCACCGTACGAGCGTTGCGTTGCGTACATAGGCTCTGAAAAAGAGTCCCATTGGTACACGTCCAGTAGCCGGACTCGAACCCGGGACCTACCGGTTACAAATCAAGTGTCCGACCAACTGGACCACAGACACACACAAAAATTTATCAAGATTATGAATAACTTAAATCTTAATATATAAAAATCCAGTGTCATGATGTTTGTTCCCAATGAACTCTTCACCAAGGCTACCAATATTCACAAAAGCTGCCATTTATATGTAATTTTGAGAGATAGGATAGTTTATGTTTTATGACATCCACTGCTGGGCACAGGCCACCCTGGAGGTTATACTAATTTTATATTCATATTAATAGTTAAGACAGGACAAAGTCTGTCGAGTCCACTAGTGTAATATAATTTTTTAAACTGAAATTATATTAAAAGTTTAAACCAGGTGTTATGGCATGAAAAATTTGCCATAGAAAGTAAGGCAAATAACAAAAGTAAGCTGAATGCTTATGTTAAAATCCCAATTTAAAAAGTCAGTAGAGCAATTTTAGAAATATGTACATTTCTACCCTATTAGATTGGTGCTATTAAGATCTATAAACTTATATGTATATTACATCTCGTAAAGATACCAAAGATTTTTAATTATTTTTTAATTTAAATTTTTAATATCCAAAACTACAACTCAACCTCCAGAGCAGGCTGGATTTCGGAGCGGTTATGGCACCATAGACCACATCCACACAGTGCGGTAGATCATAGAAAAAACTGAAGAATATAATCTGCCCCTGTGTCTAGCATTCGTGGACTATGAGAAGGCCTTTGACTCGGTTGAGATCTGGTCCGGTCTGGAGTCTCTGCAGCGTTGCCAAGTTGACTGGCGATACATCCAAGTGATAAGATGCCTCTACGAGGCTGCCACCATGTCCGTCCAAGTACAAATCAGCAGACACGTCCCATACCATTGCATCGAGGAGTGAGACAAGGGGATGTTATTTCCCCGAAATTGTTCACAAATGCAATGGAGAATATGTTCAAGAGGCTGCATTGGAAAGGACGTGGCATCAACATCAATGGCGAACACATCTCTCACTTGCGATTTGCAGACGACATCGTCATCATGGCAGAAACGCTGCAGGACCTTCAACTGATGTTGAATGACCTATCTGATTCTTCTCTACGGATCGGCCTACGGATGAACTTGGATAAAACCAAGGTCATGTACAATGAACATGCTCTACCGGAACCGATTTCAGTACACGGCACCGTTCTCGAAGTTGTTCAAAAATATGATACCTTGGGCAGATATTGCAATTGGGTAGAAACAACTTCGAGGACGAGGTAAACAGAAGAATTCAGCTGGGTTGGGCAGCATTTGGGAAGTTACGTCGAGTCCTAACATCAGCGATCCCACAGTGCCTGAAGACAAAAGTCTTCAATCAGTGTGTCCTACCTGTAATGACATACGGAGCTGAGACGTGGACATTGACGGCACGGCTGGTCCACAAGCTCAAAGTCGCACAGCGTGCTATGGAAAGGGCTATGCTCGGCGTTTCTCTGAAGTATCGAATCAGAAATGAAGTGATCCGACAGAGAACCAAAGTCATCGACATAGCTCATCGTTTAGCAAGCTGAAGTGGCAGTGGGCCGGCCATATTTGCCGTAGAACCGATGACCGTTGGGGAAAACGAGTTCTCGAGTGGAGACCGCGTCTCGGCAAACGGAGTTTAGGACGCCCTCAGGCAAGGTGGGCTGATGATATACGCAAGATGGCTGGCAGAAGCTGGATGCGAGAAGCCGAAAACAGATCACAGTGGCGTGCAATTGGAGAGGCCTATGTCCAGCAGTGGACAGGTATGGGCTGATGATGATGATGATGATCGAAAACTAACTTCTATATTCTATCATGAACATGTTCCATTTTGTAGATCCGACTTTCTTAATAGGGACTATCTAAATAATGTACCAACATTTATCTTTTTAGGTAAAAGTAAGGGCAATCAAGGTTGGACTCCACTTCACTTGGCAACATACTTTGGACATGTAGAAGTGGTTAGGTCCTTGCTAGAGACCGGTGCAGATGTCAACGCTATAAATGACATGGGTGACACACCTTTACATAAGGCTTGCTTCATCGGGAATGAGGTAATTACAATAATAGTGTTATTTATTTTATTTTATTTATTAAGGGCAACCAACAAGGACTTACACTAAATCTAAATATATAGAAGGAAAAGCTGACTGACTGACTGACATATCAACGCACAGCCCAAATGGCTAAACTTAGGCACTTGAAATTTGGAAGGATGTAGCTTAGGTACCGTAATATAATTAAACATGTGAAGGATTGTTTAAATTTTCAGTACCTACAATGAAATTAAATTTCGATGCGAATACATAAATATATCGATTTTGAACTGGAAATAGGTCCTATCTGATTTTAAAAGTACATGCAATTTTATAACAAAAAGTACTATCTGACGTAATGAAACTCGTATGAAACTAACGGTTCAGATGGGATGTATTGTCAGTTCATAGTCGATATATATATAATAATTATTTGTTCAATACACTTACTAGAAACTGTGCTCAAAACCATTGTACTCCAACAGGAACTAATAATCCTGCTCCTGAAACACAACGCAGACATCTACACGATGAACGGCGTCGGCAGCACCCCACTGTCTGTGTGCGCCTCGCCAGCAGCCCGGAGGCTGGTGGAGGGCGCGGAGAAGGCGGACCGGGCGCGCGCCGAACAAGATCTCTTCACTGCCGCCCGTGAGGGAGACGTTGAAAGAACACAGGCTTTGGAAGTAACATACATACACTTCACGCCTGTCTCCCAGAGGGGTAGGCAGAGACTACAGATCTCCATTTGTCACGATCCTGACATACCCCTTTCGCTTCATCTACATTCATACTCCTTTTCATACATGACCTCCGGTTTCGAGTACTTTTCACGCCACCTTCGGTCAGGACATCACCAATCTGGTCTGTATATGTCTTCTGGGGCGACCTCTACTCACCCGGCCCATTACATCACCCATATAAATCT
>SJJU01020299.1:0-20414 GCA_012932125.1 Conopomorpha cramerella
GGAAGCCTAAATACTAAGAGGTAGGCAGTGTCTTTTTGCCTATACGGCGCCACTGCGTATCAGCGTCTGTGGTCCAGTTGGTCAGATACTTAACTAGTAATCGGGAGGTCGCGGGTTCTAGCCCGGCTACTGGACGTGTACCAATGGGACTCTATTTCAGAGCCTATGTACGCAACGCAACGCTCGTATGGTGAAGGACAACACCGTGATGAAACCCGCACACCACAAGGTGTGTGAACCCTATAACGGCGATGGGATCACCCCCTGTCACGTTGGGTTAAATACGCTTGGCGAACCGTGGGTATTTGCTTTAGCCAGTGCCTCTGCCTACTCCGCTTTGGGATTAAAATGGCGTGAGGAGGTGAGCCCATCGCCGTTATAGGGTTCACATACCTTGTGGTGTGTGGGTTTCATCACGATGTTGTCCTTCACCGTACAAGCGTTGCGTTGCGTACATAGGTCAGTGAATCAGTCATCTGTATCAGTATATTATGTAGTCAGTCAGTGACTCTACTTACGCTGCTTTGCAATTTGAAGGCGTGGGTGTAATTAATTTGCTTTAAAACTTTAATATTTTTGTGTGTCAGCCTATGTCTTACAGTGCAATTTTCCAATGCAAAAAATATTAAGGTAAAGTCAAGCAAAAAGGTGGTCTATTAATTTTGATGACACTTCCTGTGCGACTTAAATGTCATTATGGTAAAGCTTTTTCGGTAAAGCGACAAGGAAAAAATGAATCTTGCTGTCTAATGAATTTAATGAGAATTACCTGCAACCCATGGTGGTAGAACATTTTACTGTATTTTATATTTTAAAATAGTTGAATAAATATATAAATATATGTAGCGAAGCAGTAAGAGGCTATACTATTAAAAAAAAAACAAAAAATAAGCTGCTGAAAAGTCGGAGAAGAGAACATTTTTTATTTCAAATTTACAAGACACCATCCTGACTACCAATAAAAAAAGTTTTATCATAATCGGAATACTCTGTAAGAAAAATTTAAGCGTGGTCATACATAAAATTGGAGAGGCCTATGTCCAGCAGTGGACAGGTATGGGCTGATGATGATGATGATGATACATAAAATAAACATACGCATTGACATGAGAACCTCCTCCGTTTTTCGTCGGTTAAAATACTCTGTCTCCATGCTGAATGCAGCAAGCCTACAAATACGTAAAAATCCCAACAGACAGCTTTTGAAAGCGTCGAAAATCTTTATTTACATACTCTAACGACCTCGCATGTACGACTCAATCAACGCCTTCTTCGGGTTTTCATAAAATGTCTTAAGTTATCCACATACCTAGACACTTTCAAAGCACTGTTTTATATACGCCTAGTAACGTATTTTTTTTTGCGCTATCTACCTACTTGATTATGGATTCTTTTCGGGGGCCAATCAAATTTACTGCTGAGTCATCTCTCGTACATGAATACACGCACACATGCACACGCGCTGTAAAAGTTGGTATATATGTGAATTATTTGTGTGTGTGTGTAAATACTTCAGCTTAGAAAGTTGACTGCGGGCAAACACGCACTTCGTAGGATCATTAATCTATCTATTGACTTCATAGAAAATTGTTTATCATTAGCCGACATATTGTCAGTGTTTTCAATGGCAATTGAGAATATTCAAGCATGTTCCCTTTCCCCTTTTTTTTTAATATAGTAGTAGGTTCAGATGCTTTGTGATTTCTTTATTATAACCCTTATGGAGTATATGATAGATTACTTTGTTGTGGTTTATAGTTAAACGGAAGAGGAGACTGATCGACTAGTAAGCAAATGACAATATTTTACAAAGAGTAATGAACCACAGGTCGGGGTCAATTGCCTCTGTCTACCCCTCTCCGAGAGATAAACGTAAAGCTATCTGTGCGCCAATTTATCACAACGTGGTAGAAGTTCTATGGCTTTTAGTGATGTTGGAAGATGAGAAATAAAGTTTCCAATTTACAAGAAGGCAAGCAACGAAGCTAAGCTATTCAGCTTTCACTTCATCATCATCATCATCAGCCCATACTTGTCCACTGCTGGACATAGGCCTCTCCAATTGCGAGCCACTGTGATCTGTTTTCGGCTTCTCGCATCCAGCTTCTGCCAGCCATCATGCGTATATCATCAGTCCACCTTGCCTGAGGGCGTCCTACACTCCGTTTGCCGAGACGCGGTCTCCACTCGCTTTCACTTATCTTTGGTTAATTTTCGCAATATAATGCCCTGTTAAACTTTTATTTTTAAATATAGGCTGACTATTGGAAGCCGCGCGGCTAAATATTGATGAAAAAAATTAAAGTATCTTCTTCTATAATAATAATAACTTCATACTTTTGACTATAATAAAAAAACTACATACCTTCACGCAACCTCGCGGGCAATGTGTTCGATTGTTTGCCTATAGGTTGGAATTTAGAAATTAACATTTTATGCAAAGTACTAAAAACTGTAGTACCTACTGTTGACTTAAGGAAAACTTCAATATGAAAGTCCACGTGGGCGAAGATATTAATAATTGTGTACGTAGGAGTTGTAGAATACAATCAAGTGACATCAAACGCAAGAAGTCTTTGAACTGCCATTTACTAACGCGGCGACATTGGTTATGAAAAATAAACTTTGCATACCAGATTTCTTTTTATTGAAAGACAAATAAGTACGGCTGCTCTCTGTATCCCTTTTTAGCCCAGTGTTCAATAACCTTTTCCCAACCCATGCTTTGCTTTCGATATAGGCATACGTTAAACCACCACACGTTTTTACCCGACTTACTGAAAAAATATTGGTTAAAATTCTCAATTCAAAAGATTTTCTAGGTTACCACAAATTATACCTGTGGACGAAGTAAAGCAGGTATGTGGTAGGTACGGGTTCCCTGAATCTGAGGCGAGTCCTGCAGGACGCAGTGCGAGGGTGACACCGGTGTGTTCTTAGGAGATCCCGGAGTCACCCGACACGCACCGGCTGATGACCACCGGATAGGTTTAAGTTGGTGAGAGTCCGACATAACCTAGTCTTTCCCCTGGGCAACTGGGCATCCATAATGGATTTCCCCTTCGAAAAAAGAAAAAAAAGGTGAGCACGGAGGAACAATCAGACCTTTGCGGGGATGAAGCTGCGCGCGCGGTTCTCGGAGCTAGAGTGGCAATGCTTGGTGGCTAGCAGCTTTGTATGGTAGTCACACTTGTTTCTCAACCCGCCCCCACCTACTTCTAGACCCGCGGGCGTTCCGGTCGCTAAACGGTTTTACTATAACTCTATATGCCCTATAGGAATCTATGAATAGGTATATATATATAATACACACATCAAAAGTGTGTAGGGATCAAGAACATTTTTAGCTCTAAAAAAAATCTAATTTATTTAAATCAAATCTAATCTTCTGGATTGGTCTCTTACCTATTCTCCATGCCTGTACCAATGACTTATCATCACATTTTGAATAAATTATGAATAAATTCAGTTTTTGTAAAATATATTATTGATTGCAATCTCCTAAAATGTACTTGATCCCTAGACACTTTTGATGTGTGTATTTATATTATGTAAAATCTACGTATAATACATTTGCCCCTTGCCAATAAACGCGTTGTAACTCATACCGAAGTTATTACACGTCTACAAAAACTAGTTACTCCGTATTTGACGTGCAACTGACAACTTAAGCTGAGCTTGGTACAATGGCAGAATAGACAGACCGCGTTTATTGGTAAAGCCGAATATGTTTTAGTAGGCCAAAGTAATATACACGGCAAGATGCAATTTTAAACCGACCAATTATTCTTTTAATTGCAGTCCACGGCATTTCCTACGAATACGAAAAAAAAACAACAAAATTTAATTTCTTACTGGTAATTAAAAAAAAAACTCGAAAGAGCGTCAATTACTGTAGTAAAACTTTATTGCCGTAATAGAGTTGAGGGTTCAAAAAGATAACTATCTCCTAATAATTTTGAAGCAATTTCGTACAAAGTTGAAAATATTTTATGAACTTCATAAAAAAAGGTATAATTCGTTTCTATTTTCGAAATGATTTTATTAACCCCAGGTGTGGATGGACTTGTTAAACCTTTCGGGGACACATGCGAGCTGTCGACACGATAGCAATAAAATGTTTATTGACATAATTGAAGTGTTAAGTAAATTCCATATTTCAATTTTGACTAATGTAAGGTAGTTAGTGATTGCCTGGAGTGCGAGGTTTCCTGAAAGAAGGCTTTGGTATCGTGGGTATTGGAGTGTGGACTAACTCTTTTTGAGACTACCACGTTTGCTATTCGATCAGATAGACGAGATATAGATAGATACTTCAAAAAGGGGTATGTCAGGACCGTGACAAATGGAGATCTGTAGTCTCTGCCTACCCCTCTGGGAGACAGGCGTGAAGTGTATGTATGTATGTACTTCAAAATAAGAGTAAAGTATTGCGTCGTTCGTACGTATAACGTTCATCACGTTTTTTTTTTTCTTCAACCCTAAGAGAAGTTTTGATTACAGACAACTATCTGATACACCGCGCGGTGCCATTCACATTTTCTTGTGTTCCTGTGGTTTCTTGTTTGTAATTTTAGCATAAAATATAGCTATTATTATAAGGATACTACCATAGCACCCGGAGAGAGTGTTAGTTTCCCTACGGTTTTAAAGTCTCGGAGCCCAATTTATGCCCACAAACTCGCAAATATAAGAACTTTTTAACAGTAAGGAGTACTTAAATTCTACGCTGTCGGCTCACAAGATGACAGGATGTTGGTAAAATATTTTTTCTTACCTCTATTTGCAAAAAGCTTACCCACAACCTTTCGGTTGGAAAGAGAGTGATTATCACCTACGCATAATCATTTTACTAAAGGAAGTTTATACAGAGTTAATTATGTATATACATACATATAACTGGTTAGTCGTGCCTTTTTACAAACAGGTTTCTTCCAAGTTACTATGAGTGGGTGACTACGCCGTGGCTCTGCGTAGTCTTGAAGTGCTACGACGTAGACAGGTTTCTACGAAGTAAAGGCTTGTTACTAACAATACTTGTAATACTATTGTCAAAATGTACAACTTCAATAAGGGTCATAATACATGATAGTGTAGTAGGTAGATATTGCCTTTTATAAATCAGGGTATGATGGCAAACCTAATAATTCGTAGGAACTATTTAGATATGCGCAACGTGACATTAAGCATCAGAATGTACAGAATAGCAAAAGTCACATGTAACTGTATCGAAGCATCCAGAAAAAAGTACAAATTCTTACATAACATTATCTACGGTGAATGACAACATCGTGATGAAACCCGCACACCACGAGGTGTGTGAACCCTATAACGGCGATGGGTTCACCCCCTGTCACGTTGGGTTAAATACGCTTGCTGAACCGTGGGTACTTGCTTTAGCAAGTGCCTCTGCCTACCCCTCTTTGGGATTAAAGGCGTGAAGTGTATTTATTTTTTTATTTTTTTTAACATTATCTGTTTCTAAGCTCCTGCCCATAACTACTTATTCTTCGCCATATTTTTCACCTCAACTTTCTTTTATATCGCTAAAAAAGAAAACATTCCATTATGAAGTGTTTCTCTCTAACGCGCACTATCAAGAATCGGTCTCTCGGGAGGCACCTAACATAACTTATAGCGATCAACAAAATACAATATCTTCTAACAAGATTTACTATAGACCTTGTCGCGTTATTACTTCTTCAAACCAACACCAACAAAAATAAGATGAACTTCGAAAGGTAACAACGCACATGTACGTATAGGCCAATTTATAATATGACAATGTATTGGTTTACGTTACCAAGTAGTTTCTTATCTAGTTTTGTTCCTGACTTCGCTCGTTATATATCGAATTTAAATCTAAACTTAACAATGAGGTCGCAATTCCGAAGTAGCGTTTGTTCTGATTTAAAATATTTGTTACGGAATCTTTTTTTTGTACATACTTTTTTACTGTGACATCTTGTAATATTTTATTTTGATTATCTTTGTGACATTGTATTTTAAAAATCATCAATCATCATTCTTGAGGGTAAAAAGGACATAATTATGTGACTTAATACAATAACACAAGGTGTAAATCCGGAGATGGGCTCATAACCTATTACGTTGAGTCAAATACTCTTAGTTAACCGTGGGTATTGGCTTAGAAAGTGACTGTGTCTACCTCGCTATTAAAAGCCTGAACTGTATAAAAGAAAAAAATAATGATTGTCGATTTACGGGCGGTAGTCTGACGTGACAACGTCAAACATTGCATTAGTAGTAGTACACTCGCTTGCGGAACGGGACAATGACGTCATATTTTTCGTGCATGTAGCCCGTAGTATCGAGTTATTAAACGTTGTCTCGTCAAAAATAAGAAAACTGCTCGGAGAATATAACTGGATTGAAATTAATACACACATCAAAAGTGTCTAGGGATCAAGTACGTTTTAGAAGATTGCAATCAATAATATATTTTACAAAAACTGAATTCATTCATAATTTGTTCAAAATTTGGTGAGAAGTCATTGATACAGGCATGGGGAATTAGGTAGGAGACCAATCCAGAAGATTAGATTTGATTTAAATAAATAAAACTTTTTTTAGAGCTAAAAATGTTCTTGATAGCTAGACACTTTTGATATGTGTATTCACAGTTCAGACAGACCATCATATATTTGGTTCAATAGTAACTATTGTCTGTAGATAAGTCAACCTATCAGGACATTTATTTTCTTTGCAGATATATAGCAAAAGGCATAATATCATGTGTTGTTTTGGGCCGTCGTCGCCGCTCGCCCCGTGGGATCACCGGCGGGTATCGCGTATTCAGGCGAGATCCCTCACAGCTGTTATAATAATTATGTTGATAGAAACAGCGATACGTAAATGTCTAAATAATGTATGGCGAGTTCATTTCGTATGTTACATATACGAAATGAATTTTTTTTACGGACTCTCACCGTAATGTAAGAGTAATTTAGTTTTTTTTTCTACTCGCCAGTATCTATTTATAAGTAAAGGAAAAGGAGAGAAAGAGGGAGGTAAAAATAATGAAACTTGAAATTGCATATTTTCTAACCACACTCGTCAAAAGTGTCTAGGGATCAAGAACAATTTTTAGCTCTAAAAAATATAACTCATTTAAATCAAATTTAATATTCTGGTTTGGTCTCCTACCCAATTCCCCATGCCTGTATCAATGACTTATCACCACATTTTGAATAAATGTTGAATGGATTCAGTTTTTGTTTAGTATGGGAAATTTAACCATAAAAGAAACGTACTTGATCCGTAGACACTTTTGATGTGTGTATGATAAAAGTGTGAATATCAATTTCAATCAAAAAGTACTGAACGCAAAACTTGTCCATTATCTCTGTAAGGCTCCTAAAAATAAACAAAAATGCTCCCTAATACTTAAATACAAAGTCCATTTAGGTAACACCAACATCGCCTATTTCAAATTTTCACGTGAAATGACGTCAGCACTTTCCGAAAGCAGCTCAAACGAAAATGTTTCCTAAACACTTACTCGTAAAGTTCAATAAAGTAGCAACAACGTCGTTTACTTCAAATCTGCACGTGGAGTCACGTCCGCGAAGTGCGAACTTGCAGCACGTGACAACCCGCCGACGGCCAAGTTCTATGAACAAACATTGTATACAAACTATTGTGTTAGTACGGCTCACTTAGTGGCAGTTTAGTGTTAGAGATTATTCCGCACACACATTTACTCTAACTGCACTGCGGGTGGTGATTCTGTTATCTATACCCGAGCGTAGGCGTAGCGCATATCACTCTGTCCCTCTCTGTCACATTCTAACGCTATGAGTGGGAGAGCTAAACGCCTCGCGCGGACTTTGCTAGAAGTGTGACAAGAATCAAACTACTAAAGTTATGCAGAAATAGACGCAGTAAATAATACTAAGCGACATTTAAAGTCGTAGAAGGTAATAACATATTCTTATGGTGTATAGTATTTTAATGGCAATGAACAAGTAGAGCACATCGCTGCTTAACATCAGACAGGATGGTGGTCAAACGCTTGTTCATTGTGTACATACATACATTTCACGCCAGTCTCCTAGAGGGGTAGGCAGATACTACAGATCTCTATTTGTCACGGTCCTGACATACCCCTTTCGCTTCATTTACATACTCTTCATCTTTTCATACATACCTCCGGTTTCGAGTACTTTTCACGCCACCTTCACCATCACCAATCTGGTCTGTATATGTCCTTCTGGGGCGACCTCTACTCACCCGGCCCATTACATCACCCATATAAATCTCTTTCGTCAATCGACTTTCATCCATTCTCTCCATATGTTCATTGTGTTTAAAATAAATATATAAGACAACAATTACCAACAATCACAGCGTCTCAATACAATAAGGGTAACATCCTCACACCTGTGTACTACAAATAAATGTTTCTATTTCTGCTTTCGGCAAACTGTGAACCATCCGATCTCGCATGATAAAAATCTAGCTTATAAAGACGTCGAGTTATCATAAAGCATACTAGTATTTTTTTTCGATAGATCTATTTGCAATTGGAGAGGTCTATGTCCAGCAGTGGACAAGTATGGGCTGATGATGATGATGATGATGAGATATAATTCAGCAGAAAAAGGTACTATTACTAAAAAAGCTATTTGAGTGTAGAGCGTCTGTGGTCCAGTTGGTCAGACCCTTGACTTGTAACCGGGAGGTCCCGAGTTCGAGTCCGGCTACTGGACGTGTACCAATGGGACTCTTTTTCAGAGCCTATGTACGCAATGCAACGCTCGTACGGTGAAGGACAACATCGTGATGAAACCCGCAAACCACAAGGTGTGTGAACCCTATAACGGCGATGGGCTCACCCCCTGTCACGGTGGGTTAAATACGCTTGGCGAATCGTGGGCATTTGCTTTAGCCAGCCTACCCCGCTTTGGGATTAAAAAGGAGTGAAGTATATATTTTTTTAACAACAAAAAACTATTGTGTGTGTTTTACTGCCCGCCAATGAGTTAATTTTACTATTTCCATACAAAACCACTAAAGAACGATGAAGGGTTATAATTAAAACGTCGGATTCTTTACAACGCTATTCTCATTCGAAACTAAATCACCTACAGTACTATCTAACCTTTTTATTATTAAATATGGCCGACACACAGACTCATTTATCATATCGATAGGCGATCTTTTAATGGAAAATATCAAAAAGCTACGCTTGAATACGACTATTGTAATATACTATGATGAGTCTATCGGTAAAATCGGATGTGGTATAGTGGTTGAGTCACTCATGTTGGTACTCGTCAGGTTGGGAATTCGAGTCCAACAACTCTCAGAAACAACATCCACGAGCCGTTCGCTACTGGACGCGGGCCTTCTGCAATGTTTTTTTTTAAACACAATGAACATTCTTTTGACTAACTATCCTACCTGATGTAAAGCAGCAATGTGGTCTACGATGGCACACACTTGTTCATAATGTACCTATTCACCCGCGATTTGAAGACCTTCATGTTAATAGTTTAAACCGGGCGTTACGGCGCGAAATTATCCAGAGACAAGCATTCAGTTTACATTGTTATTTGCCCGACGTTTCGACACAGTTACATAATATGTCGTGGTCACGAGCTGACATAAGCTAACGTAAGCTGAAGGCCTTCAGACTTTACCATGATCATTTGGGGGGAAAAGGCGATCGCAGTGGTGTTATGGTTTAACTCACAGAGAGCGCTGCTAGTCGATCTCCGGAGAGATCCCGCGGTCGCCTCTCACGAACCCACCGACGGGAAAAGTTGTTCTGGGTTGCTGAGACAATATGTATTCTATTCGCCGTCAACACACTAACTTATCCTCAGAAAAAAGTTAACATTTTTATGACTCAGTTCGCTGATAGAAGAATGAGAAATGTACACGTGTTCTCGTTGTACTGTCGGATAAGAAAGTGGTCTTTTAGTATGATTAATGACACTTCATGCGTCGCTAGAGCATCAATAATTTAGTCTAAAGCGTCAATAATTTAGATTGTTATAACAACAGTATAGTGACAAGTAAAATGTGAACCTTAATGTCTAATGACATCAATGTGAATTTCGATCTTTTACCTCATTTAGGGCACCCATACATTTTTAATTCATTGACCTTCAAAAAGATTCTGGGGTTAACTTAGCCCACACATTTTAGCCCGTGGGCTGTATAGACTACAAACATTTTGTTTTTGTGAGCGACTCGACGCATGATAAGCTAATGCTGCCAATGACAAGAAAGAGGTCCACGAGGAAACTCACGATCCGAGGGGTCCAAAGGGAGTGAACATAACCCAATGTCTAAGCAACGAAAGAGTAGGTTGAGATGACTAAAAATAATATTAATTTGTTGTGGCCAAATCAACCCATGGACTTAGCTGGACTGGGCTCGATAAAAATCATGACTTAACAGGCACCTTACGCAAACTTAGTAAACACGGAGCATTGTGTTAACTACGTGAAAAATAAAAAACCTTTTTAACATTTCCAGTACTCTCGTGCGGCTCAGTGACGGCGGGCGGGGTGGCCACGGTGCGCGCTGGCCGGGGCGCGGCTGTGGTCAAACGATACGTCGGGCTCTACACTGGTCCATACTTCGATCCATCAGCACCCAACAATATCACAGCTCAGCTCGGGACCCATGCCTACTTGCCATGCAAGGTGAGATATTTTTTTCGCGATATGTTGGATACAATATCGATGGTCCCAATTAAAAATGTCGGTAGTGCAATTTTAGGACTACGCACGTTTCTACACTGTTAGATTGGCGATATTAAGATCTATAAACGTATACGTATATTACATCACGTAAAGATACCAAAGATTATAAGCTGTTGTAAATTTAAAGTATGTACCACAAGTAGTTTAGTTTTAATATCCAAAACTAACTTCTATCTTCTCTCCTGAACATGTTCCGTTTTGTAGACCCGACTTTCTTAATAGGGACCATCGATATTGATTAACAAGCTCTAGCACGTTCACAGTACTCACACTAATGCAATTTGACTAATACAGCATGTTCTTATATACTTAATTTTGTAAAGCCGCTCAGAATTGATACTGAACTCTAAAGGATTAACTAGGTGGTGATCACAATATATCAATATAGCAATGGTCGCAGTGATACTGGGCATAACAAGGCTCTGCAGAGCCACACAACAAAAAAAAATGGGCGAAGACGTCGACACCTGGATCGTATTCCTGTCACAGTCTGGACATCGGTCTTCTATAGGCCCCATACCATGATACCTTAAAGTAATAATGGTTAGTAACCTTAACCATTGGTTACGCTGTGTGACCGTGACAATGTTATACCACTCATCTAGCGCTATTCCTGTCACACAGGACGTGGAACGACTTGACGGAGTCTGTGTTTCCTGCGCATTACAGTCTGAAAGTCTTCATGTCGCGGGTGAATAGGTGTGCTCCATCGTAGACCACATCGCTGCTTAACATCAGGCAGGATGGTGGTCAAACGCTTGTTCATAGTTATAAAAAAATCACGCCGAGAACAATAATTACCTCATGGTATAGTTCGAGTCCTATGTCCAGCAGTGGACAGGTATGGGCTGATGATGATGATGATACTTCGTGCATTTCATGAATGCGCGCGGGCCTTAGATGTGTGAGTCGTATATGGACACGCTAGTTGACAGTTCAAACGAACAAAACTGCCATACACACATCTAAGGCCCTCGCGCATTCATGAAATGCACGAACTATACGCGGGCAGGACTACCCAAAGCTTTTTCTACTCTACTAAACTTTCATCATCATCATCAGCCACATAACGTCCACTGCTGGACGAGGGCCTCCCCCAATGAGATCCGTCATTTGGGGTGAAATGCCAGTAATCGCCACGCTTGGCAGGCGGGTTGGCGATCGCAGTGGTGTTGTGGTATAACTCACAGAGACCGCTGCTGCCCGTTCTCTGGAGAGCTCCCTCAGTCGCCTCTTACGACCCCCATGACGGGAAAAACTAAAAAAAAACTACTAAACTTTATGTGATGAAACTTTTCAGGTTCGCCAGCTGAGCAACAAGTCAGTGTCCTGGATCCGGCGGCGTGACGCGCACATTCTCACCGTGGACCGGTTCACCTTCATAGCTGACGAACGTTTCCAGGCATTCCTTGTTGAGCCCACGGATACCTGGACGCTGCAGGTTTGGAAATTTATATGCAGCTAATACTTTCTTAGCCGTGTGGTGACGGCGAATAGAATACATATTGTATCACCACCCCAGCCCAACTTTTCCCGTCGGGTCTTCGATATGTGTTTATATTTTAATTTTAGTTTAAGTGTATAACCGTCGTATACATAAAAAGTAAAAATATGTCATATCATAGACCGTATTTAGCATACACTTGACCAGGTTATTAAACCTTTACTAACAGTGCACTAACGCTGTTCTAACTGTATGAATACGAGGGTAAGTGAAGAAGTGAAATCGATGTACCCATAATGTATCACATTTCTTTTAGTCATTTACGGTCGGACTGGCCAGTTAGAAAATTATTCAGAAACAATATAAGCAGTTTTGGAATGGAATGTGATCACCTTTTGTTTTTCTTTTCAGCTGTTACTCTCTGTGTTTCATGTTGTGATTTTGTTACCAATCAGACGAATAAATTACAAATTCAGTTACGAAATCTATACTCCTGTGAACCGCACAGGATTTTTAAGTAAACTCTTCTCTCATTTATTTATTTATTTGGATCACCAACAGAGGTTACATTAGGGTATAAATTAAATCATTCATTCATATACTTCACGCCTTTAATTCCAAAGCAGGGTAGGCAGAGGCACTTGCTAAAGCAAATACCCACGGTTCACCAAGCGTATTTAACCCAACGTGAGAGGGGGTGAGCCCATCGCCGTATAAATTAAAATGTACGACTAATTATAAGTGACCACCACATGAATTCACCACCTCATCTTTGAATTATTCGTACTTTACGATCCTTACTCATCAGAGAGTTTTCTAAGACATTTTTCTTGTTAAAATTAAAATTTAGTTTATCTGTATCATTAACTTGGTTATTGTAAATTACAAAAGAGCGGGACTTGCTAATACAGGCTTTTTGCTTACAAGCAGTATTGGGATCCAAGAGTAATCAATAAAATATTTGAGTAAGATTTCTATTTTAACTTTTTATTCCACTTTGATTTTTACTGTACAACTACACGTCAGAGAGAAAACCGGGAGGAACAGCGCCTCTAGTGGCCGACAAACGAAACATTTTTATTTTTTATATTGTACAAGGCAAAGGCATTTGTTTTACAGTCTATAAATAACATTTAATATTTAACACTCCCACTTAAATTTTATAATAGACACAAACTTTAAGCTTCAAACTATTTTAAACAAACTTATACATAGACAAAAGATTTTTTTTTTTAAGATTTTTTTTTTATTTTTTTTTTTTTATTACTTATTTGTAGGTAAGTTAGCTTAGTATCTTAACACAATACTATTAAAGATAATATACTTAATTAACAGATATTCATCAATTGAGTTCTATTGTTAATAAATTTGCCACACGACAAAGGTTTAGTAAGAAAGTCTGCTAATTGACATGAACTCTCTATATACTTAATACTAATAATATTTTGTTCTACCTTTTCTCTAATAAAATTATACCTTATGTCTATGTGTTTTGTCCTTCTATGATAAACAGGGTTCTGAATCAATTTTATAGCACTCTGATTATCCACATACAAAGTTACAATATATTGAGGTTCATCTATATCTTTTAATAATTGCCTAAGCCAAAGAATTTCTTTTGCTGCTTCACTTGCAGCAATATATTCTGATTCTGTGGTAGATAAAGCTACTGTACTTTGCTTTCTACTTGCCCAAGTAACAGGCCCTCCATTCATAACGAAAATGTATCCAGTGTTAGATTTTCTAGTGTCAATGTCTGAACCAAAATCAGAATCAGAATATCCCTTTAATTCACTATTACAATTATAAGTAATGCAAACATCTTTAGTATTTAACAAATATTTAATTATTCTTTTAACTGCATTGACATGATCCTGACTTGGATTATTCAAATATCTACTAACAATATTTAGTGCATAAGCTATGTCAGGTCTAGAAACTGTAGACAAAAACATCAACGCTCCCACTGCTTCTCTATATGGAAAATTTGTTACTTTTTCATTCAAGTTATTGGTTAAGATAACATTATTATCAGCAGGGGTACTACTTGGTTTTGCTTCTGACATATTAAATTTATTAATTATTTGTTCTATATAATTCTTTTGACTTATTACTATCCCATCATTATTTTGAACTATTTCTAAGCCAACAAATGTATCTACATCCATTACTTTTATCTTAAAACTTCTTTTGAGATCATTAATAATATGTAACAATGTGTCTTTACTTTTTGAAAATAATAATGCATCATCCACATACAATATTAGGATAACTTTAAAATCATTAAATTTACCAACAAAAACACAGTTATCTGATGGACAAACTTTAAAACCGTAAGTGGTTAAGAAAGCAGAAAATTTCTTATTCCAACAACGTGAGGACTGCTTCAGACCATACAAAGATTTTACTAATTTACAAATCTGACCTGGTGCAGCCTCAACACCCTCGGGCACCTCCATGTAGACATCCTCCTCCAACTCCCCGTATAGAAATGCTGTTTTGACATCAAATTGTTGAATTTCAAAGCACTCCTTAGCTGAAAGAGATAACAAAACACGAATTGAATCATATCGAGTAGTTGGAGAAAAAGTTTCTTTGTAGTCAATGTCCTTTCTTTGTGTATATCCTCGGGCACAAAGTCGTGCTTTATATTTACCGATGTTACCATCAGAGTTCTTCTTCACACAAAATACCCACTTTGAGGTTATAGTTTTTTTTACTTTTCTTTCTGTCAATTCCCAGGTTTCATTTTCTTCCAGTGATTGTAATTCCTCTTTGATAGCTTCCTTCCATCTATCACTGTCTTCACTATTTATAGCTTCTTCATATGTACTGGGTATATCAAATTCTATAATATTTGCTTCTAAATTTCTATTTCTTCTAGGACGTAGTGTTATATTCCTCATAATTTCATCATCAGTAGATATGTCTTGTGAAGGTTCATAAGGTGGATCATTAGAATTATCTTGGCTTCTTACACTTTCAAAGCTAGATTCTGCACTACTGGGTTCCTGTGTACCCGAAGGTTCATCTCTTTCTTCATTCACTAATGGAATTTCATTGGTTGACATGTCTTGTGTTCCATTTTCATCAACACCAGTAATGCTCAGCGTTGTCATATTCTTCCTCATTGCTGGTGTGTTTTCCTCGTTGAAGCAAACATTTCTACTTATTGTTATTTTCTTAGTTTCTGCATCAAACATTCTGTAATTGTTTTGCTCATATCCCACCAGCATTAGCTTCACACTTTTCTTATCCAGTTTCTTTCGGCGTTCATCAGGTATGTGTACATAACCTTCTGATCCGAATACTCGTATATGCTTAATAGATGGTTTCTCGTCATACCAAAGTTCATAAGGAGAAACATTCTTTGTTTGGCTGGATGAACTTCGGTTTAGCAAGTATACAGAACATCTTGCTGCTTCTGCCCATAAATCCAACGATATGCCTCTGGAGTACAACATTGATCTGACACTTTCCATAATAGTCCGCATTTCCCTTTCTGCTCTACCATTTTGTTCAGGTGTGTAGGGTGCTGTTCGTTCATGAACTATTCCTTGACTGTCTAAATATGCCTTGAAATCGTTATTAATGTACTCACGCCCATTGTCTGTATGCAATACTCTCATGCCATGCTGAAACCTGTTTTTCACTATTGCATTATACTTTTTTAAACAATCTAGGACATCACTTTTGTGCTTTATTATATATATATGCCTGTAGCTGGTAGATCCATCCTTAAAAAGCACAAAATATCTGGCACCAGACACAGATGGATGTCCCAAGGGTCCACACACATCACTGTAAGTGATGTCACCAGGTGCACATTGACCTCTGTTTGACTTGGGAAATGGCAAGCGGCTTTGCTTTCCATACTGACATGCTTCACACATAAAGTTACTTTCATCACTCAAAACTACTGGAATTGCACCATTTTTGCTCATATTCTGCACTTCTCTGATATTCAAATGTCCCAGACGCTCATGCCAGATTTTCAAACTGGTTTGCACTTGGTTGCATTCTGCTTGTTTTATAGTTTCAATGTTCATTTCATAAAGATTATTGCTTTTCAACTTAGCACTCATGACAACCATCCTGTCTTTTAAAATTACAGCTTCCCTATTTTTCTTTACTATAACATAACCTTTTCTGGTTATCATTCCTTCCGAAAATAAATTCCTATGTAGTTCTGGAACGTACAAAACATCTTCTATTAAACTATCCTCCCACTTATTGTTTATAAGTCGCTTGATTGATACACTTCCTTGTCCACAAACTTCAAGCTCCTTCTTATTTCCCAATCTCACAGTTTTATTGCTGCCTTTCTGGCTATACAGCTGTAGATCACTGAAGAAGTCACGTCTGTAGGACATATGTACAGATGCACCGCTGTCAAGAATCCAAATATCTCCATCAACTTCACTTTGTAAACACTGCTCCACGCTAAATGCTAACATCTGCTCTTGGGGTTTCTTCCCAGATTTCTTTGGAGCCCGGCAATCTCTCGCAAAATGTCCCCTCTTGTTACAATTATAACATACAAATCTATGCTGATTGTTGTGACCTGAAAATGATGGATGATTCTTGTGGTTATTTTGATTCTTGAATCTATTTCGTTGTCCCATCTGTTTCACTGTTACTAAAGCATTCTCAGTTTCTTCTTCATTTGTTAAGCTTGCTTCCTCATCCAATAACCTAGCCGTTAGGTTATGGATTGTTTGTAATTCTGGAGCCAAAGATAACCATGCTTGGCGCAACGAGCGATACTTTGCAGGCAATGTACTTAATATTTTTGTCATAATAGCAGTGTTGCTAATTTCTTCACCACTTTCTTTCAACTGCTTGGCCAAACTTTCCACCTTGGAGACATGTTCTGCTACACTGTCAGTCTGTAACATTTTATACTGGTAAAATTTTTCGTGAATCATCATTTTGTTAAGTTCTGATTTTTGTTCATAAATGGATTCCAGTTTTGTCATCACTTCCTTAGCAGTTTCGCAATTTTCAATCAAAGAAATTTGTTTCAGATCCATGGCTGAGGTAATGATAAACATTGCCATACCATCATTCTTGTCGAACTGTACAGTATCTCCAGAGGTCGGCTTAGCAATATTGATATTCAAACCTTTCGCTTTCAAGGCGCATTGCACTTGAAATTTCCACTGACGAAAATTTCTGCCGTCAAATTTTTCTATTCTCATAGAATTATCCATTGCGTTTGGAGGTTATGCACGCCGGATGAAAATTTTCTTAACCTTGTTTCTGCTCTTTACTCAAATATCAAATAGCGCAGTGGAAGGTATAGCGCGCTGGGCCCATAACCTATTGGGATCCAAGAGTAATCAATAAAATATTTGAGTAAGATTTCTATTTTAACTTTTTATTCCACTTTGATTTTTACTGTACAACTACACGTCAGAGAGAAAACCGGGAGGAACAGCGCCTCTAGTGGCCGACAAACGAAACATTTTTATTTTTTATATTGTACAAGGCATTTGTTTTACAGTCTATTATAACATTTAATATTTAACAAGCAGGCCCCCAAACCTATATAAATATGTTGTTACCTTGTTAATGAAATAAACATTTTTGTATTTGTATTTTTTGTATTTCAGCTTGTGCAATGTACAATAGGCCTTTATCGACACACTATGGTTTTCTTAGTAATAATATGTAAATTGTGTTACAATATTTAGTTTATTTATATATTTATTAATCTCTCCTCACTTATGAGTGCTGGCAGAATACCAGCGTCACGGGCAACCGTGGCAATATGCTGAGTCGGCGTCTCTTTTTTGCTGACAGACACAGGAACCATAGATAGGAATGCTGCATTTAACATGTACTGTATGTGTAATCCATTGTACTGAATTATTGTTTGTGTGTTTTTTGGCAAAAATAAATTAATGTCTATGTCTATTTTTTTGTACATTTTTCTTGTGTGTTTTCCAGGTGAAGTACGTGCAGGCGCGCGACGCTGGCTTGTACGAGTGCCAGGTCGGGACCGAGCCGAAGATGAGCCACTTCGTCCAGCTCAACGTCGTAGGTTAGTATCATCATCAGCCCATACTTGTCCACTGCTGGACATAGGTCTCTCCAATTGCACGCTACGTAGCGCCGCGTAGGTTAGTATGCTAGTCAGAAATTACTTATACTGATCCATAACTTTTTAGTCAGTATTAGGTGTACCGTTCGGTCGATGTCTTAGCTTTTTAACTGTAAATAACACAAAACACAGCTATTCAAATCCTCCGCTGCACCTTTGCACCCCGTTGTTATTTCCAGAGATTGATGGATTGATTGCAACCAATGATAGGAGACATTTATTTAATACTCAGATCAAAAAGACTTGTTGAATTCTAAACTGACGTTTAGAATAAAACGACACAATACGAGTAAAAGGAGTGAAAGAAAACGTATTCTGTCTCTTACTGCGTACCAAGATATATCTGGATCCAATTTGACATATGGGAGGTTTTCTGACAGGTGGCTTATTACAGTTCTAAGAAATGTCAATAGATGGCACTACCTACACAGGGTTGTCATTTCATATTTTTATTTTTGTTGACAATTCTAAAATGAGAGACTTGAGATCATGTCTGATTAGTGCCATCTGTGAGATGTTTTGGAACTACTTTTGACACATTTGAAGCTATCAGAAAACCTCTCATTAGTAGGAAAATTGACAGTTGAATCCAGAAGTACATAATTTTTCGTTCGTTTTGGTGGAAAGACTGAACAATAAAAAAATACACTTCACGACTTTTAATCCCAAAGCGGGGTAGGCAGAGGCACTTGCTAAAGCAAATGCCCACGGTTCACCAAGCGTATTTAATCCAACGTGACAGGGGGTAAGCCCATCGCCGTTATGAGTGTTGCGTTGCGTACATAGGCTTTGAAAAAGAGTCCCATTGGTACACGTCCAGTAACCGGACTCGAACCCGCGACCTCCCACATTGATCACAAGTGAAGTATCCGACTAACTGGATCACAGGCAAGTCTGGATACAATCAAGCAAAAGTAATAAGTCACACTAAATATGTCATCTCAGATCATAGACGGTACCTGCGTACCATTTTTTTTACAATCATTGAATTGAATTTGACTCCAATTACTTTGTATAGTATACTTTGTGTAAGTGTTTTATACGTCTCAATTCTGAGCTGTCATTTAATTTATAATGTTACCTCACGAGATACAGGAAAAAAATATGTGAATTCAATTATTTTAACATAAAAATGGGACCCGTATGCACTTAAGCTGCCATTTTTTTCTGTTCTCATTATAATCGAGTATCGTTAAAAGGCCCTAATTTTTTTTTTAATATTTTATTATTTTTACATTGTTTCAGTCGTTTGTAATGGAGAATTTTAAAGGCTCCAAACGTTTCTTGTCTAGATGTCGCTAGTAGGTGTCTGGGGTGACTTCTGTCAGTTATATTTTAGTACGTTTTTTATTATTTAGGTAAGTAATTGAAACTTCAGACACTTTTGTAACTTCATCATCATCAGCACATACTTGTCCACTGCTGGACATAGGCCTCTCCAATTGCCACTGTGATCTGTTGTAACTTGTAAACAACAACAAAAAATCCTGTCACTTTCAATACTGACTACTTGAATTTAGTAATTTCGCTGACATTTATCCCCATTAAAACAGCTAGCGCCATCTGTCATAACTAAGAGAAACAAGGGCCCTGAATATTGCCCATTGAGTTAAAGTAGAGAAACATTAATTTCTTTTGTATTTTTTCTGTAGCTGATCGAGGCATTTTTTAAAAATCAAAGCGGAAAAGTAAAGTCTTTGTGAGTTTTGAGTCACAAAGCATAGCCAATTGTTCCCTACACCATGTATATAAGACACACATTAGACGCTCATGCAAGCGTCATTCAATTCCATCAGTCATGATTTATGGAATGACTACTAATACTAACTTGATGTTTGAGTTAGTCACTATATTAGACGATAAGAAATCCGTCAATCACAATCTTGACTGTGGTAAAACTGAGACCAAAACGTATCGGCTAATGTCTGCCTAAGTGTGTACTGCAACACCGATGTCTTTTTCCTGATCCCTTATACTTCATGATCCCTTATATGATGACTATGTATATTTTTTTATTATTTGTAAGTTTATAAGTTCTCTTTATACCTTCCCTTAACTCTATTCATTATTATTATTATTTTTCTTTTTTTTTTGTTTTGTTTTGTGATGTGTATTACTAGTAACT
>SJJU01020300.1:0-11087 GCA_012932125.1 Conopomorpha cramerella
ATATTTAATATCAACACGGGCCTTCAGTTACAAGTTCATTTACTAACTTGTAACCTGAATAAACCGAAATTTTGAGATCTACAATTATGCTTAGCACTTGTTTACATGAAATTTAAAATTCGTTACGAAAAAAAAAATAGGTTTCAAGTACGTTTACAATGAATAATTAAGTGCCTGATGTTTTAATTTGATTTACCTACACTATAAGTATGCCTAATAATGGCAATTATCCTGGTTTCTTTGTTTCGGCTTGCAGGTACTTGATAATTGCCTGTCAAAAGTATGTAAGAAACGCTTCGTTTACTGAAGCTAACTTTGTAAATTCCTCTACAGTAAGCAACTAACAAAATGCTTTAGAACTCTGCTAACGATATACACAAAGATTTTAATATTTTTAAGAAAAAAGAAATAAAAAAAAAACACTTGCTAAAGCAAATGCCCACGGTTCACCAATCGTATTTAACCTAACGTGACAGGGGGTGAGCCCATTGCCGTTATAGGATTCACACACGGTGGTGTGCGGGTTTCATCACGATGTTGTTCTTACCGTACGAGCGTTTCGTTGCGTACAGTAGCCGGACTCGAACCCGCGACCTCCCGGTTACATACATACATACACTTCACACCTGTCTCCCAGAGGGGTAGGCAGAGACTACAGATCTCCATTTGTCACGGTCCCCTTTCGCTTCATTTACATTCATACATCTTTTCATACGTGACCTCCGGTTTCGAGTGCTTTTCACGCCACCTTCGGCTAGGACAAGTCAAGTATCCGACCAACTGGACCACAGATGCAGACACGAATATTTTTAAGCTTTTGCGGATTACTTGCGGCCGCCGTTGTAACCTAAGATTAATAGAAATTTTGTTACAAATATGTTAAAGCTTTGAATATCTGCTGTTGTGTAAGAACATTTTGAGTTCTAGGATCAGCATTATTTTAATGAACTCGCTGTGTTTTAACATCAGCCACATGACGTTCACTGCATCCCCCAATGATTTTCAGGATAATTTGGGGGGGAATTTCCTATATTAAACACGGCAGGCGTGTTGGTGTCCTCACTGGTGTTGTGGTTTAACTCACACACAGCGCTATTTCCCGTCCTCTGGAGAGATCCCTCGGTCGCCTCTTACGACTGGCGACACGCGTATTCACGTCACCACACGGCTTAAAACAACACGCTTCGTCTATACATAATATAAACATGCATTACCAAGCCATAACCTTTGGTAAGTCGGCATAACGTGCAAAATGCGATCTTTGTGCCGATCAAGTGGTAATCATCGCTAATTATGTGCCAAAAACTAATTGCAGAATCCACAGCTGTAATTCTGGAGCACGCATCAATACACACGCCAATTATTTACAAAATGATTTAATCAGTGTTTGTCGACCAGTGTGCGGTTGCTTTACCCGCAGCGGTGTTGCCAGAGCGTGCAGTGTTGCCACACCGGGCGTTCAACGACCGCCATTTTTGCAGGATGGCGCCAATTTTCAGCAACACTTGGCATAATTTTGCATAGCTTTATTACAGTAAAGTGTGATGAATTCATATTGAGATGATCAGTATCTCTCAGTATTTAGTAGGCAGTTCTGGTCGCGGATATTGATGTTTAAGTTTGCTACTATTACATATAATTAATTCTGGTTTATGTAAAAACCTTTAACTGTATAAGCATCGTTTAAAGCAAAAAATAATTGCATAAGTACTTAAATTGTTCTAATATTTAAACGGAAAACATGAGCGTTTCAAACGGACTACATTTCAAAATCATTTAGTTCAGATATTCCTTCACAAAGACCTTAACTATAGAATTTCAATGAAAAAAAGCCTGTAGGTGCAAAATGTTGCAGAAAATGCTAAACAATATCCACAGCTTTTGCAATATCACCTTTCCTGACTGAATTTTTTCTCGCTTTTCACCTTCTGTCCGCGACGCTACCCTTGTAACAGTTTCCAGTCGACCCCGGGGGGGAAAAATGGAGTGGAAAATTTTCAAGAAACCGCCAACTTCCTCAAGAAGATCTTTCTGCTCTTTGACAAAACATCTGAAGAAAGGTTCAGGAGCTACGCAACTTCCATTTTCAAGTAGTGCTCGAAATTCAATAATATTTTTCCGTCAGCTATCCTTCGGTGACAAGAATGTACAATTTTCTTGTAAACAATGTAGTTGAGAGATAGAGAAAAAAAAATACAATGCAATGACTTGTACATAAAATTCCTTCTGATCATTATCTTAGTAAAGACATAAATATTGATGAATTCTGGCCTAGTCTTTCCTAGAGTTGATTATGCTGTGATCATAACATAGTTACAGACAGATCTTACTTTTTCTATTTTAAATACATACATCCATACACTTCACGCCTGTCTCCCAGAAGGGTAGGCAGAGACTACAGATCTCCATTTGTCACGGTCCTGACATACCCCTTTTGCTTCATCTACATTCATACATCTTTTCATACATGACCTCCTGACAAGTTACCTGTACATAGGTGTCAGCCTTTGGGGATTATTGCCTACCTTGTAAAAGCCAGTGCACGCCACTGCAATCTAGTAATCTTAAATTTCAGTAATTAACTTAGTAATTTTCATTTCATGCATCATTATTTTTTTAATAATAATTAATATTGTAACTTGAATCATCACATTATAGATTTTTACGAGTATTTGGCTATCATTGTCAAGTCTTATCGTTATTACTTTTTAAGAATACATTGCAAATTATGGTCCCACAAACAAAAATTCTTCAAGAAACTTGTATAAACATACATACTTATTGAATTATCTTTCTGTTTCAGGTAATACATAACTACGATGACATACTGCAGAATCATAATCATCATCATGGTAAATTCAGTATTAATTCACTATTGTTATACACACCAGTCTCCTATGGGGGCAGACAGAGACGTTCGACTTCCACTCGACTGCTTGCTACGGTCCTGACACACCTCACTTCCTTTCAATCTTTAACCTCATAGTAGTACATGCTTGTCGGTGTAACATAATGCGTATAAAATGATAATAAATCCAATTTCTTATTTATTTTAAGTTGGCAGATTTTTTTTTCTTTAAAGCCTAAGATACCTATGGATAACCTAGCGCTATCAAATACCAACACACGGCACAGCAACGAATGCCTAGGTAACCTAACACCTTTTCTAGGCCAGTACAGCCCACCTGATTGAAATGCTATATTTTGTAACACATGCATATGGAAAGGCCTGTTCCCTGCATTATTTATGACCTCACTTGAAGCTGTAGGCTGCACCGATAGTGATCTGTTATTGCAATAATTAAGATATTAATTTTATGATTTGTCGTATTGAACTATGCTCGCTATTCTTGGTATTCCGTCGTAGGTGAGCTTAGGTGTTGTAATTCAGTGTGTGTGAATTGATAATGGTTTTCTGATAGCTTCAAATAAGTCAAAAGTAGTTCCAAAACATCTCACAGATGGCGCTAATCAAACATGATCTTAAGGAGAAACTCATTTTAGAATTGTCAACAAAAAAAATGATAACCCTGTCTAGGTAGTGCCATCTAGGTATTGACATTTCTTAGAAGTGTAATAAGCCACCTGTTAGAAAATTCTGTGTGATATTACTTACCTCTATAATTACAAAAAAGCGTCTGCAGTCCAGTTGGTAGGATACTTGACTTGTAACCGGGAGGTCGCGGACTCGAGTCTGGCTAATGCACGTGTACTAATGGGACTCTTTTTCAGAATCTATGTACGCAACGCAACGCTTGCACGGTGAAGGACAACATTGTGAGATTTGGTTGAGTTCCTACAATGGAAGCCATGAGGAATTTTTTCTTCAAAGATTTTATTTATTTATCATCTGTTCAATATGATGCTTGAATCAATATGACAATTTAACTTCGCAGAATCATTTTTTCTGGGTCATCATCATCAGTCCATACTTGTCCACTGCTGGACATAGGCACGCCACTGTGATCTGTTTTCGCTGTTTTCGGCTTCTCATATCCAGCTTCTGCCAGCCATCTTCCGTATATCATCAGTCCACCTTGCCTGAGGGCGTCCTACACTCCGTTTGCAGAGTGGGGACTTTTTTTCTGGGTATTTTTAACATATCAAATTGTTAAATTGTTTACTACATAACGACATACGTTGAACATCCAATCTTCGTGGCTTGGAGTTCGCTACGTTGATAAGAGATTATTGAATTTGTCAATTTTCTCTATCCGTACCTCGTATAAACCAAAATTGTAACGATAATATCAGCAATATTTCACAAATTAGGTTAATTTAAGGTCGTGCCGTGGCGACCTTCGGCGTTCGGAATTCCCAACAACAATGAACCACATCACCAGCTAACCGTGATTCATCACCGTCTAACCAAACAATAGATGTCAAATTTAAAACGGAATTAGCTTGCAGCGTTGTACACAATCGCATCTTTATCTCTTTGATTTCGTTTGTCAGATGTTTCTACCAGTGGCGTGCACTGACTTTCACGACGCCTATGTATAGGTAGCTTGTCTTTAAGAAGTATAGGTGCCTATCTATCTACTCACCCACAAAACACAGGACCTTCGTTAGCCTATGTTAGTGAGTACAACAAAAGAATCTAGCACTCCCTATTATTAGGTCGAGTAGCCAAAATACTAAGGTAGGTAGTGTCTTTTTTGCCTATATGGTGTGCACGCCACTGGTTTCTACGGTCGGACAAAAACCTGGAGCCAGTCTGCTTCACTCTCGTACACGCATCAAAAGTGTCTAGGGATCAAGAACATTTTTAGCTCTAAAAAATAATCGAATTTATTTAAATCAAATCTAATCTTCTGGATTGGTCTCTTACCTAATTCCCCATGCCTGTATCAATGACTAATGACCACATTTTGAATAAATTATGAATGAATTCAGTTTTTGTAAAATATAATCTTGATTGCAATCTTCTGAAATGTACTTGGTCCCTAGACACTTTTGATGTGTGTATATTTAACCTACCAACGTAACAATTAACGTCCTGACTGTTTGACTTTGCTACAAACAATTGTCAAGTTCCCGAGGGAGGGGACCACTATGTAGACAGGGAAAAGGGACCGATCACCCAAGTATTGTTCGTAATTTCATTATTCTTGACTCGGTGAAACTTTAGATTAAGTTAAACTCTGTATAATTGGTTTGTTAGAAGTTTTCCCTGCAGGTATACCTACAATATACATAGTGACCACTTGGCTTTGCTCGCGACTTCGTTCACGACTAAGAAATCATTTATAATAATTTCTAATACTTTTTATTGTATATTTACTTGGTTTATATACATGTGTATATAATTGACTTGTATAATGTTATTTCGTAAATACATACATACACTTCACGCCTGTCTCCCATAGGGGTAGGCAGAGACTACAGATCTCCATTTGTCACGGTCCTGACAGACCCCTTTCTCTTCATCTACATTCATACATATTTTCATACATGACCTCCGGTTTCGAGTACTTTTCACGCCACCTTCCGCCACTACATTCGTAAATATTTGTACGTAAACCTATATTTATTACCATAATTATGTATATTTATAAGATACTTATTTACTCTTATTATTTTAGTAGTAGGATAGAACATGCTCGACCGGATAGCGGCACACACTACCCATTACAGTATAAGTTAAATTCCGTTATATGCGTGATGCGGTTTCTTTTAATATATAGAATGATTCCAAAGGAAGGTTTATATGTATAATAGATGCATTATATAGTACAGAAAGACTATGTATCAGCCAGTGGCGTGCACTGGCTTTGACAACAAGGTAGGCAATAAACCCCACGGATTGACACATATGTATTTATGAATTTTCGAAAGAAATCTTGGCTTTATGAAATATAGGTACTTACCTATCTACTCACCCACAAAACACAGGACCTTCTTTAACCTATGTCGTGAGTACAACAAAAAAATATCTAGCAATAGCAATAACTCTATTATTAGGTCGGGAAGCCAAACTACTTAGGTAGGCACTGTCTTTTTGCCTATATGGTGTGCACGCCACTGGTATCAGCGTTGTACTCGTGCGAAGCCGGGACCGGCAGCTAGTCAAATATAAAATAGATCCCCCGGTCAGCGTTAGCGAAAAGTCCAAGTTCGAAACTGTAATTTCTTTTTAATTTGACCTAAAATTTCAGTTTCGTAATGGGGAATTTTCAAACTTCAAAAGTTTCTTATCTAGATGTCCCTAGTAGATATCCAGGGGGACTTCTGTCAGTTATATTTAAGTGCGTTTTTTATTATTTGGGTGAGTTATTTAGACTTCAGACAATTTTGTAACATGTAGACAAACAATAAAAAAAAAATACCGTCGCCTTCAATACAGACTGCTTGAAGTTAGTAATTTCCTTGACATTTGTCCCCCTAATACAACTAGCGCCATCTGTCATCACTAAGAGAAACAGGGGCCCTGAAAATTCCCCGTTACTTCGCCGTTAAGTTATTCTCATGTGACCTCAAATACATTTACCACGAGATTTAGGCGTGTACGTTAGTACCATAAAACTGGGGGCGTGTAGTACAGTCTAAGGCCCTATATCTAGGTGCACTAGTACTTGCATTGCGTTGCGCCACTATCGTTCAATGTGCCGTTTAGAAAGGAACAATTTACAAGTATTTTTGCTATACATATTTTACTTTATTTAGGTTAAATGCTTAGTGTAGGTATTGTGTTGGTACGAAATGTACATTACTTCCACGGCCGTAGGAGTGTTGCTGTATCATTTTGTGTTAGTCGGTGAGCTTTTTTTTATCGAAGTAACACCTGCGGATATTGAATTGTAATTAGCTGTTTGAAAATCGGTATTGAATGTTTTTTGTCAAATTGTGCTGTAAAATTTTATGGTATCTACCTACGCAATGGTTGCAAGTGTTAAGATATTTGACACACTGTAATGTTAATTAAATTATTGAAAAATATAATGAATGCCCCTTCTGGTTTTTTCTAAACACTATGCACAAGAGTTTGATCATCATCTTTTTTTTTAATCTGGTGTTAAGCACCTCAGGTTCTAGTACCTACTGTGTTTCTTTTGTTACCTTTAGTCATTTAATGTGCTATCCAACGTCTTAATTACATAGGTTTGTATAATTGGGTGCTCAATCTGTGTTGGACGAATCAATGCCTTTTTCTTTCTTTCTTTCTTAAGCAGCGATATTGTGGTCTACGCTGGACGTTGGGTTAAATATGCTTGATTAACCGCGGGATTTCAAAATCGGTATTTAATGTTTTTGTCAATTGTGCTGAAAAATTGTACAGTACCTACCTTCGTAACAGTTGCGAGTTCAAAGATATTTGACACACTGTAATGTTAATTAAATCATTTAAACAATAAAGAATGCCCCTTCTGGTTTTTTCTAAACGCTACGCAGAAGCATTTGACCACCATCCTTTTTTTATCTGGTGTTAAGCAGCGATGTGGTCTACAATGGAAGTTGGGTTATATATGCTTGATTAACCGTGGCTTAGCAAGTACCTCTCATCATCATTATCATCAGCCACATGATGTCCACTGCAGGACGAGGGCCTCGCCCAATGATTTCCATGATCATTGGGGGGGAAATGCCAATAAAATGAAATCGCCAGGCTTGGCAGGCGGGTTGGCGATCGCAGTGGTGTTGTGGTTTAACTCACAGAGAGCGCTGCTGCCCGTCCGCTGGACAGTTACCTCGGTCGCCTCTTACGACCCCCACGACGGGAAAAGTTGACCGGGGTGACACATGTATTCTATTCGCCGTCACCACACGGCTATAGTAACCTCCAGGAAGTACCTCTGCATATCATGTTTTGGGATTTAAAATGCGTGTGATTTTTTTTTAAATTCGGGATGCTGGCACCGGAATAGGACTGGTATCTTCATTTGAATAAATAATTTTCTTCTTTTTTTTAATAGTTTAAGGTTTTCAGTGGTAACCGGTCACGGGTTAGACCTTAGGTCGCCTTTAAAGTTGGATACATTAATTTTACTTTAAAGATGTTGTCCTTCACCGTACGAGCGTTACGTTGCGTACATAGGCTCTGGAAAAGAGTCCTATTGGTAACACGTCCAGTAGCCGGACTCGAACCAGCGACCGATCAACTGGAGCACAGACGCTCACTTCACAGATTCCATTAATCAGTGATATCAAGGATTATTGCATTTGTTAATGCAAGTAATACACTACTAATTACATCGATATGAATACTTGAATACTAGTTTTCTATGTCCTTAGATAATTATTAATTTATGTACGTGTTTACATGCAACTTGCATAGTTAGCTTGCTAGTTAGTGACAATGTTTCATTTGATACATACATAATACACACTTCACGCCTGTCTCCCAGAGGGGTAGGCAGAGACTACAGATCTCCATTTGTCACGGTCCTGACATACCCCTTCGCTTCATCTACATTCATACATCTTTTCATACATGACCTCCGGTTTCGAGTACTTTTCACGCCACCTTCGGCCAGGACATTACCAATCTGGTCAATATAAGTCCTTCTGGGGCGACCTGATAATCAGAAATGCGAGAGAGTCAAGTATGCGACCAACTGGACCACAGACGCTATGGGCCTTACTAATAATGGCGGAATTGCTATTTCCAAGATACACAAAGCTCAACTTAACTTGTCAGTTGTATGTCAAATACGGAATAACCAGTCCAAGTAGACCTGTAATAACCGTTGTATAAGTGATAACGTGTTTTAAAGGGGGTTTATGGTATATACATAAATTTATAACGCATAATTAAAAGTATTAAGCGAAAAAATACAAGCTTACGCGTGACTTTGTATGTTGGTATGCTAATTTAACGAAATCGCTCCAATTTTTTGTTGCGAAAACCATTTTAATAGTGAATTATTTGCATACTTGCATAAACAGTTTAAAATTACTCTGTCGTCGTATATTTCGATACAAATTCGTTTAGATTTATGCCTGCATGGCTGTCTTGACCACTCTAGTTTTAAATGTCAAAATGCTGGAAGTTACTGTGAAGAACCGCCGCCAAGCAAAAATAGTCTTTACTGGACATGAACTAAATACAGCAATCGCGTGAACAGATATTATTTAAATTGCTCGGTACGATTTTGTGCGGTACGTTTATAAGATAGGTGTACATTTCCGTGCTGTTTCTCAGTTATGTATGTATGTTGTTTAATACCAGCACACAGGATGGTGTGTATAAGATGAAATGTTTCAAGGTTCACGGCCTACACTTGCTGAATAATGTCTCAACACAACACTGTCACAACCATTTATAACCGACTTGGATTTGACTTAAGGGGTTCTTAGTTTCGAAGGTTTTCTTTTCTCTTGGTATCGAATCTTTGACTGGTTAAAATGATTTGAATGATTCTTTAATTTAAGTAATGTCTAAGCTGGCGCTTCGCGTTTAGTCCCGCTTTAATTTGGTTCAGTTCCGAAAACGGCATCGATTAGAAAACTACACAATTGGTTTCACTAGTTGAAGGTCGGTTATTTTTTCATAGTTGGAGTGTTTTCTTAATGAACAAACGTTTGACCACCATCCTGCCTGATGTTAAGCAGCGATGTGGCCTACGATGGAGCACACTTGTTCATTAGGTACCAGCCATTAGGTAACCACCCCAGTAACTTGTTGAAAATAATAAAAACTTGTGCAAATTCGTCGTCAAGTGAATTTTGAAAGGTAGTGCTAAACAAACTTATAAAATCAATATTACCTATTCACCGGGTAAAATATGTAATTTTGTACTGAGATGAAAAACATTTCTTTTCGTTTCCCCGCATTGTCGCCATAATAAAAGTTGTTTATATTGACGAGCCCAACAACGTTTCTAAGACCATTGCTCGGGGTCCATATACACGTAGATATGACAAACTGATACTGCGCAGATAAAATCGCAACATTCAGCAGTTTTTATTTCACGAACAATTTTACCAGAAAAAAAAAAGTTTTTCGTCATATATACTCTGCACTAGTTGTTGTGAAAAAAATATCGTCAAAGCAATTATTGTTTCCCAAACTATAGCAATCACACTTTGGATCACTTGGGAACTTTAGTTTCAGGGATTCTTTTTATGCAAAAGAAAAGAACGTTCAATATTATATCAAGACTTTTTTTTTTGTCGGAGCGAAATGGTAAATACGGAGTTTAATGCTAGATATACATGGGATTGGCATATATGACGCGTGAATGGAACGTAATTGGGAACTATGAATGTAATGATAAGTAGTTGAGGAAACTGGTTGAAGTCTTTTCTTTTTCTTTAAGTTATTTAGTAATTTTATCGTTAATAACAAGCGTTGACCACCATCCTGCCTGATGTTAAGCAGCAATGTGGTCTACGTAGACCACACTTGTTCATTAGGTACCTATTCACCCGCGACTTGAAAACCTTCAGACTGTACTGCGCAAGATATCAAGATATCATCACAGAAGAAACATTTCCATGAAACGATATTCTTCTGTCTCGTTCCTGAAATATAACTGAATAACTATTAATTCGAGGAAGTGGTCTTGGGGTTATCCGCCAACGCTGTCGCGTAACTCCTAGAAGCTTTCAGCTAATTGAAAAAAAAAGTGGTTTACTTGTCTTTGGTTCTGTTAATAAAGCCTTCTCTAGGACACCTGTTAGCAGTTTTACTTATTGTAAACGGAATTGCTGTTGTGATCTTTATTGACTAAGAATAAATTAGCTTTAAAAGCTCAGAAAAATTTCCGCACTGTTCTGGTTAGGGTGGCCATGACTACAGTAAGTGCCTAAAGTACTTGGCTGAGAAATATCTCTTCTTTAGTTTAAAAAAAAAAAATAAGTTTAGAAAGGGTATTATGGCGCGAAAATTAACTAACGATGGTACTTTTTGCATGCATATATGCACATACAGGAAGCTTGTACCTAATTGAGCTAAACAGTTAGGTTTGTGCATTATTAAAACATCATACAAATTGTTTATCTCAATTAGGTACCTACAACACATCTAACCTTTTTTGCATGTCCATGTTGTTTTTTATTGGTACTTTTTGTATAAAAAAAATAAAATAAATACACTTCACGCCTTTTAATCCCAAATCGGGGTAGGCAGAGACACTTGCTAAAGC
>SJJU01020305.1:11334-32320 GCA_012932125.1 Conopomorpha cramerella
ACGAACAAGGCACAAGTATGAGTTATATCGCGTCTGGGATTGTAACTCAGACCTACTTCCTAGGCGTCACTGGCACCACAATATAACTCCTGGTCCTCTGTATATGCAGCAAAGGTTGTTTGATTAACGACTAACAATGGGAGTTTTAGTTCGGCCACAGATGTGTACCACTGGGATCCTTTTTAACAGCCCATGCCAGCATTATAAAGCTCTAAGCCGTTAAGTAACCAATAAAATCCTACAAAATTCTTCTTTAAAATATAGGAATTCAAATTAATTAAAAAAATCGTGTATTTAGTTTCTCATTGGTAATCAAAATAAGCTAGTAAATAATTTGTCAACTTTTGAAGTATTGACTGTCTCTCAAATATATCTTTTTAGTCTTTCTATAGTAGGTCCTACACACAATACTTAAGCAAAAACTTTATTCAGCAAAAATAAGGGCATTCACACAAATTGTTTGTTCACAGTTCCAATACTTTCGTATTCATTCGATTTAATATGGCTTTATTTGTTAATATGTACCTATTAATAAAATTAATGTGAATTAAATTACCGTATTCATTACTTTGAGCGAATTAACATTTTAAATAACACGTCACACATGCGTAGAGCCTTCACACAATAATGTCCTAATTCCCTAGTGAATGTATCCTTATGTGGAGATACGTGGTGTATGTAGTAGTATCATTATATACAGGCATAATGTAAATTAATTTTCCCTTTGCGTCTTAGCCAAAGTTAGCCTACTCTTATGTCAAGGGTGCCTAAAGGTTACTTCAAACTTTTATCAGTTTTACCGATGATAACAATATTTGTAGCCAGTAAAATCTTCCTGTCATCTCTTAACGTTCGAAAAGATGGCAAGGTGTGAAAAGAACACAATGGTCTGTGAAAATTACTGGTAGCTCGTATGTGTTTTAAGATACTTTTCGTTCACCTCACTTGTGACCGAAAAGTAATTCATTACCATGAGAACAAATGCATACCGCAAGTAACTTCAAGGTCGAATATTCCACGACAACTAATAATAACTGAAACACGATTTTCAGAAATAATGTCGCGGCATGTTTCGGTGCAATATTCGTCCTTAAAGCCTGAAGACCAGGTCACCCGCAGCCGTAACATACACGGGTAAGATTCTTGGAAAAAGCCTTAGAAACTATAGTCATTGTTTGAGCTTTATTCTGGCCTCGAGGTCGGTTGTAGATCCCGGTCTTTTTGCAATAAAAAAAATACAGTTGTGGTAGGAAAGACGGTGTGACCATTACGGTAGATATTGAATGATATCTCTTTCGAATAGATATAATATAATAAGACTGAGATTTAAGTCGAGTCACTCGAAATCTTGGACGTCTATGTTACGTCTGCATTCGGTACGTTTGGTAGTTTTCGGTTGAGGAGACTAGAATTACTTGGGAATTGATTTTCCGTCATTTCAAAAGTTGTCGGGAAAAATGATCAATTGGATCAACTGTTGAATATTAGCCAGGCTTTAGACTAGAGATGTTTATAATAATAACCCCTATTTTACTCATGGTTTAAGTAAAAGTTCCGCGATTTACCGAAAACACAGAATAATGTGTTTTATTACATTCCCCTTTAGGACACAACTTTACAGTTTTGCTGTATAGGATCCCGATGACAATATTTATAAATAAAATAGAAGAAAAGATGTTTCTTGCATATTTCTTTCTGTACTTGCATATTATTTTTGGTATTTTTAAAGTCACACGGCAATATGCTCATTCGTTGTATGGTAACGTTATTTAGTAAAGTGTGTTCTTTTTGTGGTTATTATAGGTATATTTGATGGGAAATTGTGGAATTTACCCGGTAGTTGCAATTGCCCCGCTGGTCCTTTAACTGTTCATGCAACTCGCTGTACCTCGCGTATGTATTATACACGAGGTATAATAGAGTATTAATACAAAATGCTATTAGGGATTGGTTTGTATAAAACTACTTTTAAGTTTCTTTCCAAGTGAAAGAAATGTTTGCACCTTGATAGCAATCAACGTATTTCGCTAATCTCCGAGTTTTAATGCAATTCTTGTCTTATCACTTGTATAAATAAAGCTTAATATTAATTGTACTAAAAATACTCAGTAATACTTAGTAAATAAAAATACTCAGTAATGTAATAATGTACTTACTCAGTAATACTCAGTAATGTACCTACTGAATAAATGTTACTACAAATATTTTTTTCTGTTTAAATAAATTAAGTTTTTGTACTAGAATAATTGAAAAGTAAATTTAAAATGCGTACTTTGCTGGTAGTACCAATGAATAGGAATACTTGTTTTAATAGATATAATATTAACGTTGCAGCTTTCTAAGTAGACATTAAACTACTACCATATTTTTTTTTAATTAGCTTAGTTTGTTTCCATCTGCTGATCGAAGGCCTTCCCCCAAGACCTCCATGTTCATTTACATGAAATAATTTATATGTACATAGCTGACCCGGCCAACGTGGTTTTGCCAATATACATTATTTACAGTGTTTATCTGCTATTATATTCATGTATTATACATATAAACCTTCCTCAAGTATCACTCTATCTACTAAAGAAAACCACATCAAAATCCGTTGTGTAAAGTTGTAAAGATCTAAGCATACGTAGGGACATACAGCCGGAGGCGAGTTTGTTTTATACTATGTATTGAAGACTATTAAGTGTAACTCAGAACTTAACGGAGGATTCAAAATTTTTACCAACGTATCTCTTAAAAGACTTAAATTTACGATGTGAATCTTACGTTACTTACGAATTAGGTTTTTCAACGACTCGATGCGCGAAGGGATCGTACGCCCCCTCTTCAGCGTTTTTCTCTTCAACTGTCATTTTTTGCGTTACACTACGACACCGGGGCGGAGACAACCACCAACTAAATAAACACTAAACGCAGTCTGTCCTACACCGCAGCTAGTACAGCTCCGTTCAATTATATTTATCACAAACTACGGAGGCTCCACTTCAGTCGTGCTATACGTTTTAGCACAATAATGTCACCTAAACACATGCATATACTTACGTTTTTCATTTTCTATATGTGATAATTATCTTTACAACTAGCTTGTTCACTTTTATGACACCCTTACACATAGGTACATGTATTATTTATTCACTGTGCCGACCTACCTAACTTTGTAGATTTATTCATAAAATCTTCTATATGATAAAAAAAAATCGAGTTGACACGAAAATTTTAAGTCAAATATATTTTCACTTAACATCGCAGCAGGCACCATAAGAAATCACAAAAGAATTATGTAAATTGTTCCGTTACGGGCATTAGATTCGCTTCTAATTGGGCGTAGGTACAGCATTTTTTTTTGCTCCAAAACAATCTCTAGGTAGAGAAATATAATTATTGTACTGTAGGTACATATGTAGATGTCGCTGGTTTTCAGTCACGTGTTTTTTTTAAACACCGGGTTTTTCTATTCGGATACAACACGTTGTCCTCTGTGTTAAGTCACATACAGTTGTCTCCATTTTCTTGTACGTTCAGGAGTAACAATTGAAAGCAATTTATCTGTCCGCGCTGATTTGACCATAACAGTTTAAACGATGCAAGTTTCCAGTTTCAATTTCATTGTATGCAATAATATGTAAATAGGAATTTTTGTATTGCCAACTTCATGTGAACATGGTACAGCCTTGCTCGATAGCTATGAATTATGAGTGTTTTAAGTGATACTTTGTAATAATATAACAAATACCACTAGGTATATTTTACACTTTGCAGGTGATGATGATAACTAACATAACTTGATCTGTGATGTGAGCTTAAATTATGAGGAACAAAGAACTCAACAGAACGGTACATAGACAACTTTAACTATCTTGTGTTACGGCGTAGTATTTTGTATGCACGAGTTTGTTTTTATTCTCTACACGTGTTTATCGCGACATAAAAGTTGCAATTCACAATGTATTATATTTATTATATTTTTTACGTTAACTTCCGTTCGATATTGTGGAAATGGGAAATATTTAATTTTAAGGGCCTATATATTTTGTACTGGCTTTTACTTCTAGCCTTCGGCTGGCTCATGTATATTTTCATACAAATTCACAATTTATGCATGAAAATATTCAAAACCTACCTTTTTTGAAAGCCGGAAGTGTATCGCTACGGTACCTAGAGTGTACCTACTAACGAAGCGCTCGTAGCTGAGCTGGATTGGCAGCATCGAATACATTACACCTGTTTAGCTGACCACTTGGTTTCCTTACTGGTAAGGTAGGTACTGACCAACATTACGAGGTGTAATGTAACATATTCGAGCGAGCGAGCGTTTGTACAGTCAATACGCGGTCGTCGTAGTGTTACGCAGATTTTATACCAGCACGATGCGTAACATCATCATCAGCACATGACGTCCACTGCTGGACGAGGGCCTCCAGCTTTCGGCTTTCCATGATAATTTGGGGGGAAATGCCAATAATCGCCTCGCTTGACAGGCGGGTTGGCGACCGCAGTGGTGTTGTGGTGTAACTCACAGAGTGCGCTGCTGCCCGTCCTCTGGAGAGATCCCTGTACGATGCGTAACACGCTTGATGAGAATGTTACATTACACCTCATAGCGTTGGTCAGAAGGTACCCAATTTTAGAGGTTCGATAGACAGGTCGTCGTTCTGGCAAAACTCACAAGGATTTTATGTAAACACATAGCCGAATTTCCGGTGTTAAGGCGGGTGTTATTATGGAGCATTCATTAGTTTCAGAAAAAATTGAAAAACTGAAATTTTCTGATCGTGGTTAATATAAATTAATCCGATGCCTACCAGTGGCGTACACTGGCTTTTACTACAAGGTAGGCAGTGATCCCCAAGGATTGACACCTATATGTAGGTTGCGTTAGCCTTTGTCGTGACTAAAATAAAAAAAACATCTAGCAATAACTCTAGATCGGGGTAGCTTCTTAGGTCGGGAAGCTAAAATACTAAGGTAGGCTATATGGTGTGTGGTGTCTTTTTGCCTATATGGTGTACACGCCACTGATACCTACTAACTTTAAATGGAAGAAAACTAAGAAGTTATGCACATATTTACTGCTAGTACCTACCTATATTATCATCTGCAGCAATTATCCAACTGATAAAAGGATTTATGGGCGATGACAAGAATAGTAGTAGTTTTGGAAAAAAAAACCTCTTATCTCATAAGTACAATTCTCATGTGACAATGTTATGGCTTGACTAATTTAAATGAAAATTTATTTATATTTATTGCCATATATCTTAAGTCTAAGACATGACCCTGTTAGGGCGTTGCAAGCATATTCTGCCAAAAATAGACGGTAGCCGATGTGCATGACTAAACCAGGTGCATTTCTTCCAATACACGGGGTATGAAAGCGGCTCTAACGAACGATCGAACTAGTGTGGGAACTATAACACGAGCAAAAAATTCTAGTATATTTTATTTCGACCCCTTTAATTATGATGTGTTCCGGATACTTCAAAGTACGTTGTTTGAGAATAAATTGAGTTTAATGTTTACTAATAATCATCAATTGATGTTATCATTACGTAAACTAATTGTCAACGGTTTGAAAATAATGGTACGTCGTTGCACTGCTTGTGTGATACAATTTTAGGAGAGACCTTTTATTAATCAATTTAGAACGTCTAACTCTACTAGGATATGGAAACTGAAAATGTTTATTCTCAAAGTGTTTGCCCCTGTTACGCCCTGTACTCCTTGTAAAAGTACCCCGCGTTTCTTGAAAACGTTATTAGGCTTATCACTATGAACAAATTTTACGATGACGATAATGCGGTGAATGGAAAAAAAAATCCTATCTATATAATATAATATTGCTTGGGGTCCTTTTACACGCAGTATGAGTAACACTCCGAGGACTGACGCTTGATGAAGTGTCCTGTAAACCTGTGATAGGTTTACACATTTTAAATCAGAATAAGACCAAGGGAAAAGGGTGCCCAATGACACAGGGTAAGTACGTACATAATGTCATAGGTTCTGTAGCAATATTTTCGTTCTGGAGCCTTACATTATGATAGGTTAATTCTACTAGTGACAACAATATCAGGGACTAGCCCTCCACCACCCAAGCCCTACTTGCCGTTCGGCGTACGATTCTCTGGAGACGTGCGCGTCTACTTGCTTTTGCCTCTTTTCAACGCACACGTTTTCATTACTCCATACAAATTATCTTTGTCGGCGCACTAATGACAACAAAATGGAAATTTGCATATTTTCAGTAGCTAGGTAAACTCTTCGAAAACTGTTATTCTGTACATCCCGCTCAGATGCACGCCAGTGGAACGGCATCCGTATAAAAGCAATCAGATATTAATTCACATGTCTGTCAATTTGGCGCCCATTCTTAGCACTAAATGCCATCATTATTTTCGACCTTGATGGTTTCCATGTTCCGTTTCATTATAATCGTCTAGATTCACATTATTGTGATCCGGTGATTATTTTTCCATCTTTGTGTTGTTTTAATATTCGCAGTGATATTATTGCTAACTATATGGTACATTTGGAGCATCTGGTGAGCCCTATAACGGCGATGGGCTCACCCCCTGTCACGTTGGGTTAAATACGCTTGGTGAACCGTGGGTACTTAGCAAGTGCCTCTGCCTACCCCTCTTTGAGATTAAAGGCGTGAAGTGTATTTTTTTTTTGGAGCATCTGTGGATAAAGGGAAAAACGTGTGTTTAGTGTTTTGTGAACAAGAGATCGCTGGTTCCATCCTATCACCCTGACGAGGAAACGGGATTTCTACAAGAACTCTTGGATTTACGTCAAAGTATTTGTGTCTCACAAAGAAAATTCTTACATAATATACTGAATCCTTAAGTGATCCCAAAACATACGAATCCACGAGATGCTCCCGATCAAAGCTTTAAGTCTGTTCCATTCTAAGTTATGTGAAATTGCTTTACTATGGGCAGGTAAGTGGACTCTTAGAAATTCGAATTTGTAGAAATAATAACTTTGAAATATTTTAAGAAAAGTTGTCTAGTGTATTATGCAGTGCAACACTTTCAAGTATAATTAAGTCTTACATATACATTGCATATACATGCCAAACGGCACCGCTAGGCTGTAATGGGTTAATTTCATATCTGAGTATGCTAGGCTCTTGGCTGTTATCAATTTGCTGTTAGTATAACATGAAATGTACGTAATACAGGAATGGTTAAAACTTATTCCATTATTTCAGGCGCTTGTGGGAACCCAACCAATGATCCAATATAGAAAACTAGAAAACTATTCCGCGATTTCAGGCGCTTTGGGATCAACCCACGTTTACCTACGTATATAACATACACAGAATAAGTAATATGTTGGAAAACGAAAAATGAAAGTAGCTTTCAGAACCCCCGTTTGCAAATGTTCATCTAGGTAATATGTAAATACACCTAAACTCTAGATCTGCCGATATTTTACGGGACCGTTTAAACGTGAAATCATTTTCATCCATCTCTGTATTATTGGTAACTCTTCTCATTCTTGAGCATTAACGATCACATTACAGCGTCGGGTCCGCGTCTTTACTCGTCAACAAGTTCTTTGTTTTTTATTTATTCCTGCTCTTAGCCAACTCGTGTAAGCTATTACCTAAAAACTCCTCTCAAGGCAAGATCAAATTAGCAAAATTCACGAATATCAGTGGTTGTTTGGACCACTTCTGACAACACGGAATTTCCTTTTTCTCTCAGTCAGAACTGCCATTTGCTAGAGCGATAGCACGCTCTGGGAGTCCCAATACGTTCGAATTTCCGCTCTATCGCACACTAGAAATATAGGAAATAAAGGGGCGTAAAAAATGATTCTGTCCTGCCAGATACAGTCCAAACCTTTGATTGACCCATGCACGGGTGAAAGAGTAAGAGACAATATCTTCTGTCCCTTATTGCGTACCACGGCACATCTGGATCCAAACTGTAATATTAGTAGTAAAAGTGACAGTTTGGATCCCGGAATACATCATTTTCCATACATTTTGGTGGGAAAGGGACAGACTGAAGGTGGTACGCGGCTTGCAAGTCTTGTTGTGTTTGGTCTGAGCCTGGGAGATATATGTAAAAAAAAAATACACTTCACGCCTTTTAATCCCAAAGCGGGGTAGGCAGAGGCATTTGCTTAATGAGCAAATGCCCTCGGTTCACCAAGCGTATTTAACCCAACTTGGCAGGGGGTGAGCCCATCGCCGTTAGAGGGTTCACACACCTTGTGGTGTGCGGGTTTCATCACGATGTTGTCCTTCACCGTAGGAGAGTTGCGTTGCGTACATAGGCTCTGAAAAAGAGTCCCATTGGTACACGTCCAGTAGCCGGACTCGAACCCGCGACCTCCCGGTTATAGTCAAGTATCCGACCAACTGGACTACAGACGCTATGTGTACGTACAGAGATATATGTACGTAGCATACAGTGATTAAAATGATAAAACACTTTTCAAATAATACTTTAATTATATTCTTAAAAAAATACTTATAATAAAGAGGCAATCGAGACATGGACATCCCGTAACCTAATTACTTACCTATAATGATAATAATAAATTATAGCATTCGGAATTTGTACAAAAGTTTTTCTAGCAAACCTTAATTAAATTACATTTAAATACGAGCTCAATGAGATATCGAATATTTCCATTTAAAGTCCTCAAAACACAATTTTGATTGAAGCCAATTGTCAAAATGAATATAGAATACAGCCAAAATGAATATGGAATATAGCGTTGAAATAAACTGTGACGAATTTATTCAAATATTCATAAATGAAGTGAGCTAGTCAGAGGTTATTGTTAAGCAAATGCCCACATTTCACCAAGAGTATCATTGTGTTCTTCATGTGTTCTAGCAGCGTTTTAGGTTATTGACCCTTCGTCGATTTAAGTTTCCACAACTTTTTTGGCACTCGATTTTCACAATATTTTTCTTCATCGTAACCGTTGCGTAGAGTGTTTTGGGCTTTGAAATGACGGCGGCTATAGTCAGTTATTGTCTACAGTCCTCCTGTATATACGAAGATTGTGATTTTTTTCATAAACGTGGTGGAAAATGGTCACATTTGGTAGTAAGATGATTAATTTACTACTGTCTTGAAACTGAAAATCATCAGGTCATCCCTCGCAGGAATAAAGATACACTGGCTTTAAGCGGAATTGGAGGTCTGACAAAACTGGTTATTTGTACCTACGCCAAATATGTGACTTCTGCATAAGCTAACGTTTTAGCTTTATATTCCTGCAAAGTTGTATGTTGTTTCAATTTAATTTCACTATAATGTCGTTTACGGCTAACGTAACCCCCGATACCAAACAACCTATACCAAAGATAATGATTAAGCTGTTCTTCCACAGCCTCCAGTTGTAGGCTCCGAGATCATTCCATCGGAAGATGATGTCGATGAGTGAAGGTACCGTCAGGCCGAGGGTCGAAAAGAAGACTGCACCTACGATTGTGATGATCTGCTCCAACATCGGAAGTGCCATTGCGAGGGCCACTGAAAGGAGAACAGATTTTTTTAAAGAGAATTCAATAATTAAACGTAAGAATAAGTATACGATTATAAGAACACACTTAAAGTAGAAATGAAACTACCTCCATAATTATCTGTGAATCTCATTAAATGGTTAGGATCTTTCTCAACAAAAATATTTTTCGACTACTTTTTACTTCAATTTAGTTAGTCCAACGTAAGTTATTCTAAACATTCAACCGGTGTTTGATTTGATCACGTCACACAAGGAATTAATTGGGCATTGATACTTGGCTTTTTTACTATACTATACTTTTTCACTAAAATTTAGCTGAACACTTAATAGAAATTACACAAAAACTATATCATAAATGAATCTTACCGCAAAGGAATAGTCCAAGAATACGAACTGCCATCTCTACGGTCCTTTTGTAGGATTCCTTGACTCGGCTGTGACAGTGGTTCTGGTAAGTCTCCATCACCACGTAGTACTGGAGCGGAAACGTCAGGAGTATGGATATACATATAAAGATGTTCGCAAAAATTGCTGGTCTGAAAACAAATACAACGTTAAGTTTATAAATAGAAAAGCATTTCGTTTTGTAGTTAACAAAATGACAATTTTGCTGTTATTACAACTAAAAGGCTAAAGGGTAAGAAATTGTATGAAAAATAAGGCATTCTTTGAAAACTGCTGTAGTGTTATTAGTCAAACATACCTGACAAACGGAATGGAATATTGGTCAGGGCATATTGAACGCCTATAGTGTTCCCACCTCTCACATAATGATTTAGCGACAAGCAAGGGCATTCGTTGTGTGCGTATACAACGTTGAAATTTTAAAAACTTACAAGTCATCTTTCGGCAAATTCAGGGTGATGCTCCCGAAAACGTCGTCACCAAATCTCAAATAGCCACAGAGGCCAAGTGAAGCGTACAGAAAGACCACTATTGACATGGCGCTGGAAAGGACACCCGTCAGTCCAAGGAACTTCCTCGGGGAAGACATGTTGTTCTCAACTGGCATCACCACTCCGATACCTTCAATAGCACACAGTAGGGTCCTGAAATGAAACATGAAATATTTTATGAATTAGAACTGAGTTATATGTCCACAACGAGTTTAGCCACAAAATAAGAAACATAATTTTCTATGAGCACATCAATTTTGAATTGAAACATATTCGTCCCTTAAAATCATCTGAATTAGTAGACTTAGACTAGGACTAGAAGGCCACTTAATTAAATCCTGGGCATCATGCACGCAATGTTGCAATGTTGCACATAGGCCTCTCCTTAGCCCTTAAAGACCTGATTTATCGTTCTAAATTTAAAAATAAAACTACAACGTGCTTCTTTTTGTGTAGATTATATATTCATTTGTAAAGATATGTTTGTTTTTTAACTTAGTACCTATATGGACCCAAAACCGTTAATGGTCAAAATAATCATGATATGGTCCAAAATTTGTTTTTATTTTCATAATTGATACAGTAGGTATTAAAGGGTTAATTATTTTAGAAATGTTTGAGGTTATGTACACGGTACCAGTTATGACTTTAGGAATGGACGAATGACAGGATTATAGAACAAAAAATACTCACGAGAAAAACGAAGGATATCGGTAAGGATCGCCAACGGCTTCTCTACCCTCGAAAGTGATTTCACCAGTTCCGAATATGTAGTAAATGCATATGAAGAAAGTTGCGAATAGCATACAATTTGCTGCGATAGACACAAAGGCCAGCCATTTGAGATACTTTATTTGTATTAACGCTAGAAGTGGAAGTATTGTCATCAGGCAGAATGTTCTTATCGACACTTCGTTGTTGGGATAAAAGTTCTTCGATATCTGAAATAAAGTAAAATTAAACAATAAATTAACCCTTTAAAAGAAACGCAGAACGCGCGAGAAACGATCGTTTCATGTAATCTAATGGGTATTTTAATCGTTATTGTATAAACGAAAAATTTCTTACTACCTACATAAAATACTTTGGTTGGGTTCCACTATTACCATGGAAATAACCTCAACCATAAATAATTAGTATTGTTTACGAAATTTTAAAGATTTTTTTACATAATTAGGGGCCAATGGTTAAGTATAGGGAGACAAATTTGAAAAAAAAAATGTGTATTCTCAATATTAGCATTGCGATGCGTAATGATAATGGTGAGACCAGAATACTTTGTTTAGTAGTTTAAAATTTAATTGAAATTTAAATATTTCATCGATGAAAAGATTTCTTTAAAAAATAAAACTACAAAAGAGCGAGTCCTAATAGGACATACCTACAATCATAAATTTTTTTTTCGCTTGTCATTGTTGGTATTTGACACATTGTTTTTTTTAACTCCTTCACATGCACTTGGAGCATTACGGACTTCCTCACTGAGCGGGTGAGATAAAGAGGTGCTAGATACCTCATGTATTTCGTAAGTTTTAAAATAATATAACAATAAAGAAAATATACAAACCAGTTGTAATGAGTTGGCTATCAACACCACATAAATGCAGCATGTTCCAAGATATGTCAGCAGAAGTGAAGCGTCTGCTGTGATTCTGAAATCATACGAAAAATAAGTTATTACAAAGCTTGTGATATTGGATATACTATTAGTTAGTATATCCAATATTACAAGCGAGTCAATCAAGCCAATAGTAGTATATATATTTCATATGGCCCAAAACCTTTACCGCAAAAGGTCTACCATTAGATTCTCAAGAGGCAGATGTTTTCCGAACATGTATAATACATTCGTTAACTACTAACAAGTAGTTATTCATCATTGCTTTCTTTAATCACATCGACTGTTGTTTTTTTTAACGGATATCCTAATTTCTTACACACCCCTTAGCTATAGAGGCTTCAGCTTAGGGATGATTTAAAAAGTTTACACCAGGCTTTACGATGAAAGAATGATCAATTTTTTTATATAATGACAGTGAGCGTTTCTTTAACAAATGATTTAGGTGATGATTATTAAGATACAAAAAAAGATTGATTGATTGATTGATTAAGATACAAAAAAAGATGGATACGTACTGAAACGTGTGTGCCAAGCATCGTAGACGCTTCGGCCCGTTCGCGAGAGCTGCTCTACATGTCTCGGCGTATGTTAGTGATGGCCTTTGTTCTATTTTGCAACAGTCTCTTGATATCCTTACCTGGAACAGAAATAATTTTTGCATTTTATTCATCACTAATAGACAACTATATTTATATAAGTATATATTGAAATGAAAAAAAAATAAATATAATAAGTAAATATATATCGTCTGATTTCCATAACACAAGTGCTTTAGCTACTTAACATGGGATGAAGGCAATGTGTGTGTTGTTGTCAAATATTTATTTATTTATTAACTATTTAGTATTTTCAACTGGTTGACACCATTGTAGTAAGTTCTCTGATTAAAAAAATATAATAGCCTATGTCATCCGGGAACAGTGCATTAAAAGTACCTAGTTTAGGAGCCAATCCAATTCAAACAACCAAGCAACGCTCGGCCAGGGCTCTTTTCTTATTTATTTTAATAACCCTGAACAAAAGGAAAAACTCTAGTTCAGTTGCTTGACTTATGATCACTGTTAAATAAATATTTGTCATCATTCATACATTCCTTTAGTCAACAAACAAAGTTAATCAATCGCAACAAAATAAATACTATTATTGATGGACGAACGACAGTGTTTTGAAATCATCGCGATTCATTCCATACAAAATATTTACTTACGACATCCTACTTTATACTTCCGTCTACAGTTTGAAGATTTTTTTTTGTATTGTACCTAATTGTTTTTGAGCAGTAGTTATTTAGGTTGATATCGGTTGCAAGCTGTGTACTACAACGAAAACATCGCGAGGAAATTCTGCATCATCATCAGCCACATGACGTCCACTGCTGGACGAGGTCCTCCCCCAATCGTGTGGGTTATAACAGGCGTCAGAACTTTCCGGAGGGCGGATAGCAACGCTCTCTGTGAGTTAAACCACAACACCACTGTGATCGCCGCAGCAACCCGCCTACCAAGCGTGGCGATTAATAAATATAATAAATATACCGGGACATTTTTTATACACGGTCACATGACCCCAAACTAGGATACCCTGTACTATAGGTGCCAGATACTGATATACTTACATAAATACTTTTAAATACATACATATATAAATAAAACACCCAGATGCACACAACAAATGCCTCAGATCATCACTAAAGAATTATGTCCGTGGCGGGAATCGAACCCGTGACCGTTGTCCTAGAAGCAGATGCCCTGACCACTAGTCCATGCCGGCCGTCAAAGATTATTGGCATATCCCGCGATGGAGCATGGAAATCATTGGAGGCGACCCTTGTCGATAATGAATTATTATTATTATTATTATCTTGGTGTATCAATCGTTTCTCCTTCCTCTCTTTACGTGTATTTATTTATATAAGTATGTATTTAAAAGAAAAAAAAAAGTATTCAAGTAAATATATCTCGTTGTCTGATTTCCATAACACAAGTGCTTTGGGCTACTTAACATGGGATGAAGGCAATGTGTTGTGTTGTTTGGGATTAGAAAAAATATTTATATATAAAGAAAATTTTCATTTATATTTAGTGTGTTTTCAAGTCTTCCTTCGTTTTCCCACCTAAGCCATCTCTCACTCCGTTTTCTTCATAAACAGAAATCAAATCTACTTCAAACATACATAGAGTATTCATTACGCAACCATCTCTCTCTATCACACATTACCTCTCTCGCTTACACAGGTGTATCTTACGCCACATGCAAAACGGCGCATATTCTTGATTCATCATCATGAAATACATAATGTTAGCGAATGTAGTACCTAGAATACTCTGTTCAGAGATAATTACCCACTAACCTTGTCATGTACACGACGGAACTGCAGATTTATTTATGTATACAGGAACGGACAAGTGGAAATATACATTGTTGACATAAGTACGAGCTGGCATTCCTATGCCGTTGCTTGCAGACTGAAGCATCGCCCCCGCCTCGCCCCCGCCGCAATTTTACAGGTACATATATGTATTTTTAGAAGACATTACTCACGAAAATATCTATACAATGTGCACACAGGAAACCCACGAACACCGTGCCAATGAGACCAACGAGCCATCCAGAGTTGGAGAACGCTAAAGGAACAGCCAGGATTCCTGTCCCGAGAGATGCTTTCACGAGGTTTATGGTTGACCATAGATTACTGAAAAGAAAACAAAGAAGAAACTGTTGTAAAGAAAACCGTAGTGTTTTTTGTTTCAATATTTAAGATTATTTTTAACTCAATTTGGGTAAATCAGCATGCGACTGTACAAACCATATTGTGTCGTAAAGTCCAAATATAGATATTAAAATACCATTGTACCTAATGGCTATTTAAAATCCATATTAATTATTATAAATGCGAAAGTAGGTGTTTCTGTGTGTGTCTCGCTTTCACGTCAAAACTACTGAACCGATTTAAATAAAATTTGGTATGCCGATAGTTCTGCTTTCAGACCCTTAGAAAGGACATATGCTATTTAATAAGAAAAAAAAATGTTGTAACTGTCAATTTATAATGTCAATACAATGTTTGCTGGGTCAGTAATTTAATAAAGTTCTTTTACGTTTTATTTCGTTACGTTAAACATGTTGATGAAACACTCTTCTTTACTGCATGAATTTTTTAAAGACAATAAATTAGTCAAAGAAAGAGTCAGTATTGCTCTCTTGTATTTAATCAATATTACTTTTTTAGAATTATGTAGTTTATGATTTATAATTGAAGTTTTACACACTTCACGCCTTTTAATATCAAAGCGGGGTAGGCAGAGGCAATTGCTAAAGCAAATGCCCACGGTTCATCAAGCGTATTTAACCCAACGTGACAGCGGGTGAGTCCATCGCCGTTATAGGGTTCACACACCATTGTGGTATGCGGGTTTCATCACGATGTTGTCCTTCACCGTACAAGCGTTGCGTTGCGTACATAGGCTCTGAGAAAGAGTCCCATTGGTACACGTCCAGTAGCCGGACTAGAACCCGCGACTTCCCGGGTCAAGGATCCGACCAACTGGAGTACAGACGCTTTTTACATGTGGCCCATAATTTTTGCTTACAATTGTATTTGTTGGTAATTTAGTGGTATCGTAGGGTGTTAGAACGTACGTATATTACGCGAGACAATACTAGTATTTGTTTATAATTTAAAACAATTTTTTTGTATAGCAATGTGACTTTAGCAGTTTACCTTCCGATATTTATTCAAGTGTTACTGTTTCTTTTTAGTATTATCACAGTTCAGTTACCTACACGAATTCCTACACATAGATATCTATACCAATATTATAAAATGTTTGATTTTTTGTTTGAAATTAATAGGCTCTGAAACTACTGGACAGATTTGGAAAATTCTTTCACTGTTGGAAAGCTGCATTATTCCTTCCTAAGCCACATTTTATCCCCGAATTGCCACGAGAACGAAACAACGCGAGTAACACCGCGCGGTACAGCTAGTAACTAATAACTATGTGTAAATTTAAGCTACATAGCTGGCAAGTCAAGCTATGTAGCTTAAATTTATAGCAATATTTACTGCAATATGTGTATCTGTCAGTGTCTAAACAGGGTTTTCTAATGAGACATAACATTTTGTAACGTCTTATGTATAAAGCATCAAAACTGACGAAGGGACATGAATTGTGGCGTTTCTATTTCAAAACGAAATTCAAATAAATAAACTTTTATCATCTGGTCCCTTGAGGTCTTCACGTCATTGGTACCAAACTAACCTTTATGTCGTTACCGACTGTACTTTTTAAAAAGGTATTTGTACAATAACTTACCCAAATTTAAATGGGACCAAACAGGGAATACCAACTTTCAAACAAAAAAAGAATAATGCAAATCAGTAAATAGGTATCTAATGAACAAGTGTGCTCCATCGTTGACCACATTGCTGCTTAACATCAGGCAGGATTGTGGTCAAACGCTTGTTCATTGTGTTTAAAAAAAAAGTTCGCCCAGTCATAAGGTTAGCAGGTAACAAACATAAAATAGCATCGGCGAATTGTGAACCTCCTCCAATTTTTTGAAGTCGGTTAAAAAGGGTCTTTAGGAGGTTGTAAGTCGCAAATATGCGCACTGATTATGTATAATGCACTTATAGCAAGTCTTTACCTATAGGTAAGAAAACATTTGACTTTGTTTTTGTTTTGTTTGCTTCACATTGAAATGACTGGACAGATTTGGACGTAATTTGGCTCATGTATTTCTTAATTACCTAACTAACTACCTAAGTAGAAATTTGACTATTAATATCACACACACAAAATACCAGTTACCTGAAAGCTTAACCAAGTCGTGGCAAATTCCCTAATTAATAAACTGTGATAAAAACTTGAACACATATTTATAGATTTCCTCTATTTATAGCACCCACCCATATAGTTTTTTGGCTAGTTGAGCAGTTCTAAATCTACTAATATTAGAATAAGGAAAGAATGTTTCTTTTATTGTTTTATTAAGTGCTACCTGTCCCAGCAAACATTTGTTTACATAGCGGATTTTGATTTTTTAAACAGTGATTTCAGTAATAGGGAAACAGTATCAAAATTGCACTCGGGCGAAGCCGGGGCGGGTCGTTAGTTGCGAATAAACTAAAAAACTCTACACGAAACGTTGTAATTCTATATTATGCTTAAGTAAGTTATATTTTTCCCACGGGAATATAATAAACTATGGCTAACGCGTGGTTTATTTTAAAATTTCAACAAAAAAAAAAATTACCTTTTTGTACGGTATGTTTGCATTCTCTAGTTTTATTAAAGAGTGAATGAAAACTTTATTGCACACTGAACATTATGTTTTATGGTATGACGCAAATAATAATTTTATAACATACTATCAATAATAAAGAGTAGTTTATTACAAGAAGTACAGGAAAATGTCTATTTTAATGTCTTTAGGATACTTGTCTAACGGTGAGTTAAGAATGCGACATGTCCATATATTAAGTAGGTACATAGAATATTTTCCTCTTGTTTTGAAACCTGTATGTATATACATATAAGTTCTGACTATAAGTACCGCATGTTATGGATACGTTCAATTTCATCTGCGTTTCTTTAAACACAGTGAACAAGCGTTGACCACCATCCTGCCTGTTGTTAAGTGCTCTACGATGGGGCATACTTGTTCATTAGTTACATACGAGTATTTACCCGTGACTTGAAGACCTCCAGACTGTACTACGTAGAAAACACACTCTCCGGCAAGTCATTCCGTGTTTTTAAAGCAAGGAATAGTTCTTATATGTATGTGCCATCGACTAGTGACTTTTATGACCGCTCGTAAATCTATTTTCCTACAGACATTACAATATCAAAGTTCAAAATCTAGTGACCGTGACAGTAAAACACTTAGTTAACCAATAAACGCGGTTAACTTCACTGTTGAAGGCAGTTCGTAAGATATTAGCCAGATCGTAAAGCGTCAGCCAATGGTGAAATGCCGTACTATTAGGTTAGGTTAGTTGAATTTACTATTATATTGCTTGTATTTATTTTATTTTACCTACAATGTCTCTGGTGTATGTTACACAACGTGTGTTGGTAAGGGGGTGTAAGTGTTTAACAAAGACTTTGAAGAAAATGTTCACGTGGTTAAGGAAATATATTGTTTGTGTATGTGTGTCTTACACCAAAAACAAGTACTTAGACTCGCAATCCAAAACTGACGTTTAGCTTAAAACGAGACATCAATATGACAAACATGAAGGAGTGAAAGAGTAAGAAAACATTTTCGTTCCCTTATTGTGTAGTTGGTTATTATTGGATCCAAACTGTCAATTTTACTATGAAAATAATCATGAAGATTTCAGATTCAAGAATCAGAATCATTTCCATACATTTTGGTGGTAGTATTTACGTAGGCGGGATGATAAGTAGCTAGCCTACCATATTTTTTCTTCCCCACCTATAAGAAAACTTCTGCTAATGTACTGTTTCCTTATCGAATAATAAAAAGGAAAAAAAAGTCCCGCCAAAATAGCTTATTTTCTTTTCTACGACACTTTTGAAAATAAGTGTTAGCGAGTTGTTACAAAATGGACAAAATTGAAATTAGAGCTGTGATTAAGTACCTGCATTTGAAAGGGTTGAAGGGGGGAGAGATTTTCGACGAATTAAAAGTTGTGTTGGGTGTTAATGCTCCGTCGTATGCAACTGTAAAAAACTGGGTAGCAGAATTCAAACGGGGTCGTAGCAGCGTCGAAGATGAAACTAGACCTGGACGTCCAAAAAGCGTTACTACTGCAGACATCATTGAAAAAGTACATGATGTTGTTTTAACTGACCGTAGATTAAAACTGTCTGAAATTGCTGATATTGTAGCCATTTCAAAAGAACGGGTGCATCACATTTTGACGGAAGAGTTGTCAATGAAAAAATTGTCCGCAAGATGGGTGCCGCGTTTGCTTACAGTAGACCAAAAACGTATACGAATGAAAATTTCACAGAAATGTTTGGATCGTTATATGGGAAATAAAGTGGACTTTCTCCGTCGATTTATAACTACAGATGAAACATGGGTTCATCAATATACACCGGAATCAAAAAATCAGTCGAAGCAGTGGATAGAAGCCGGATGTTCAGCACCAAAGAAGGCGAAAGCCATGAAATCGGCTGGAAAGATCATGGCATCAGTTTTTTGGGATGCAAAGGGCATATTATTAATTGATTTTCTTCCGAGGGATCAAACCATAACTGGAGAATACTATGCTTGCCTATTAGATAAATTAAATGAATGCGTTCTTGAAAAAAGACCCGGATTGGCAAAAAAGAAGATCATCTTTCACCAAGATAATGCTCGTGTTCATACGTGTACCACTGCTATGGCCAAATTTCATGAATTGAAGTATGATTTGCTTCCTCCCCCGCCTTATTCGCCTGACTTGGCCCCCTCTGACTTTCATCTGTTCCCAAAGTTAAAATCTTTTTTAGCTGGACAAAGATTTCAAAGCAATGAGGAAGTAGTCTCTGCAGTAAATGGCTATTTTGAAGGGCTCGAGGAAAGCCACTATAAAAATGGCATCCAAGCTTTGGAACATCGATGGATGAAATGCATTCAGGTCGCAGGGGACTATATTGAAAAATAAAACTGTTTTTACAACTTTGGTTTGGTTTTTTCATTGTTAGGCTAAGTACTTATCATCCCGCCCTCGTACCACAATGCTGCACTATTACTGAAGTGCGTCTGAAGTCTACCTCTTTTCTCTTTTCTGCCATTCTGTCATAACTGCCACACTTCACACGGGCTTGGGTGTCTAGTTGTGTTTGGTCTGAGGTATGTACATCATAATTTTTTCGAAGTCTTGCTTTGGGAAATGTTACCCGACGATTAGCATCTCCAGCGTAAACCAGTATCACAAATAGATAGTAATGACGCACTTCAGTAATAGTGTAGCATTGTGGTAAATACGCAGTTGGATTCGAGATGCACATTACAAAGTTGACTTGAGAATCGAAGTAAAGAGGGAGTCCCATTTGTTCTATATGACATGACATAGACACGAGCATGACGTTATTGAAAAACGTTAGTTTATTCGTCCTTTAGTTTCTTTACGAAAATTGGGAGTGAGGTACTTTTAAAGATGGTTGTCTGTAAAATCGGTTTAGGGAGGGTAGTTTGACGTGACAACGTCAAACACTGCAGTAGTAGTGGTACACTCGCTTGAGGAACGGGACAATGACGTCATATTTTTCGTGCATGCAGCCCGTATTATCGAGCTTTAAATGGTCCACCATCATCAAGCCTTGATATTTTCCTTACCTGGGAATTATCTTCTTTCCAACAAAGAAAAATCATGAAAATCTAAATGAAAATTACATAAACGACAAAGTTATCCGCCAACAAACATAAAAAGCATATTTAGGGCCGAATTGAGAAAGACTCCTTTTTGAAGTCGCTTAAAAATGGTTCTATAGATAGAACAAATTGGACATATCCGTAGTATGTAAGTTAGAAGAATGCTGGCTGGAAATTTTCTAAAGAAAACAAAAAAAAAGCATTCAAATATTACAGATGTTACAAGGATCTTTAGGCGCGTGAGTGATGTATATCAATAAGATTTCACGATGAACGTATGTACTGTACTTTACTATCTTTTAAATTTGTAAGTATTACTACCTTTCTTTGTGTTTTAATTATTTCCATAGAATCATTATCCATCCACATATACGGTCGGGTCATAAATTAGGTGCAAACTTCTTTGTCACGCGCCCATAGATTTTTGTATCACTATATTTCAATTTGAAGTCGATGGTAACAGAGGAACTAGTTAATCTATGCCCACATAAGGGCCAAAATGGCGTTAGTTAATTCCTTTATCTTTCGTTTAATCACGATGATGTCCTTCACAATAAGAGTGTTGTATATACTCTAAAATGAGACAGTTCGAATATACAAACTACACATCAGAACCTCGTTTGTCCTGTAGTTA
>SJJU01020312.1:0-11480 GCA_012932125.1 Conopomorpha cramerella
TGTGCTGATCCCTTCACTACTTGGATAACGTATATAAGTAGTACAGATAATGTACATTAGGTCAGGCGTAGAAGTAAAAAGAGGTTGTGGTCGTTTCGTCTTTTAAGATCTAAATCTACAATACAATCACATTACTTGTTATCTTCTCAATAGGTTAACAAAAGTGGAAGCGAAGACAGAAAGTATGTTGGTTTGAAGCTGTTCTATTTGCCAAGCTATGTCATACTTACGGGTTTCTACATAGTAAGTTACTGCAGAGGGAGATTAGGTACGGACGGCCACAAAAGTGGTCTGATTTTTACAATACTTCCTGTATCAGCGAAACATATTAATTGAAGTTGATATATTGTGACCTTTTCAGAATATGTGTACATTTGTGTCTCTCTTTCTAAGTGTCATAATATATGTAATATTCTGTATAATATTCCACGTGACAAGTTAAAATTAACCTTATATTCAACCTTAAAGTAGTAGACAAGATTCTTGACGGACTGTACATACAAGCTCCTACCTCACTATCCAACTAATATTAGATCAAGATAACTAAAATAATAAGTATTGTAGAGAAAGAAAAGAATAATGCTCTGCGCGCTGACTCAAGGACCACCACTGCGAAACCATTATGTATAATAACCAAATCGCAATCAATGAGGAGTTTTAAAAAAAAACATTCTGTCAAAGATAGTGGGAAATACTCAGACCACATACAACTAGACTTCACCCTCAGGCTTTCTCTTTCTAGCTTTCGCATTTCGCTGGATGTATGGAAATTGGATGTACTTCTGGAACAAAACTGTCTTTCTGGATCAAACTTTTTATCAAATTTATACCAAAATTACAATTTGTATTCAGAAGTACATACAATACCCTGCTACGCCGTAAGGGTCAGAAGACAAATATCTCATGCTTTTTCACTCTTGCATGTTTAACATATCGTTGTCTCGTTTTATTATAAACGTCAATTTCGGATTGCACGTCTAGTTGTTTTTGGTCTGAGGGGAAACAAAAGAGATGCAACTGTGTTATTCTATGATTGTTCGTCTTCTTACTCGCTCTTTTATGGAAAGTTTGTATAAAAGAAGACGACTAATTTATGAACATCGAAAATCTAACTTTTTAAAACTGAATTCAAATTTCTGAACTATCATAAATTTGCACTTCTTCTGTCTGGAGTTTACATGTAGGATAACTTAGAGTCCGCTCTATATTAATCAAATTTTCCACATCCTTGGACAAAACACACCTGGAAGCCAGAGACCATTCCATTTGGAGTTTCTGGGAAAGACAAATAAACAAATTATTCGTCTACGTCATTTGCAATGGACCGTGTCTCTGTTTCTAATAATTGTGTATTTTAAGGATGTGCGCGTGATTAGCCCACGGCATAATGATCACGGTGATGGGGCTGCCATAATGCTTCCGAGCTGGAGTTAAGTCTGCTGCATTCCTGTAGTTGCATCGCTCTGGAATCGTAGCGTCGTAAGACCTCTGTGAAATGAGATTAAGGAAACCAACAATGCACATCGTTTGAAACTGCGACGTCAGGAAGATGCAACTTCTAGAGTGTAGCAGACTTGGCGACCAGAAGCACTGCTGACGACACGGATGCATGGTGCTAATGTCAAGGCCCTCTGCTCTTCTGTAATGCCTTACGATCGCAACAACAACAAACAAACACGTGTCTAATAATAAACAATGTTCACAATTATATTTATCGTATCTCATCTATTAGTAAAAGTTTATTTTTCAAAACGTATAATCTTAAACCCATACAATAAAATATAAAACAGGCACAAACAATATATCTACATCGATAATATTTAATACGTCCTAAGTACATACGTCATATCTATCGCCTTTATCGATGTTAATGAATTTATAGAATACAGTTTTAGATAAACAATTAACTACACGCTACTGTATGTAAATAAACAAATTCAATATTTGTTGACGTCTACTAAAAGTAAATAAATAGAGGGCTAAATTATTCTCGTAGGTATTCCATGCTAAAATGTTTCACAAAAACATCGATAAAATTATGTGGTTAATTTCAACGTAACATGTTACAATAATAACCCCTCATACAAAGGTACAAAACTTTTGTATATACTAGCTGGCCCGGCAAACATTTGTTTGCCATAGGAAGCCGCCGTTGTATCCCATGTATTGGAAGTAATACGTGTTTTAAACCTTCCCTGGACTACCACGAATAATTCAAGGCATTTGAAAATTTGCCAAATCGGTACAGCCATTCTCGAATTTTAGTGATACTAACGAACATCAATTAATTTTTATACATAGATATAAAACTCAGTCTTGACTAATTCATTGATCATCACTGACTCATCAACGCTCAGCCCAAACCCTTGAACACTGAAATTTTGCACAGGGGATCCTTTTATGATGTTTACGTGAGATAAGAAAGGGTTTTCCACAATTCATCTCTTAAGGGGGTAAAAAGAGTCTAAAAAGAATATAGAGATAGAAATGTATATGAGAACAACGTTAATTTTGAAGTTATGGTTCTAAAACTTGGTGGTAGTATTGTTAATAATAAATAAATTAATATTTTTACAACAACACACACATTGCCTTCATCCTGAAAACCTCCTATTTTTTAAATTAGTAAAAAAAATGACATTACCCTTCGTGTATTTTACATACGACGACTCTGTGTTGCATGCTTTGCAAAATTATTGTTACACCTCTATCAGTATCAGCACCTTCCTAACCTACTTTAGGCATACAAACATTATTTCCTTTAATTATTGTATCTTCCGCAGATAAGCGGGTAATTAAACCTTTTACTTGCATCAAGTATAACTGACTATATTTAAAAGTGTACCTACTTACCGGAAAAACCATATTATCGGGCTATTTTTTTTCAAGCTTGATTTGTGTTTATAGTTGAAACTGCATATTTACCTACTATTTGTATCGAACTGAATATTTTACTATTTTAATGGCTTGAAATGTGATTTTGAAAGAAAAAAGAATACACTGCACGCCTTTAATACCAAAGAAGGGTAGGCAGAGGCACTTGCTAAAGCAAGTACCCACGGTTCACCAAACGTATTTAACCCAACGCGACAGGAGGTGAGCCCATCGCCGTTATAGGGTTCACACAACTTGTAGTGTGCGGGTTTCATCACGATGTTGTCCTTCACCGTACGAGCGTTGCGTTGCGTTGCGTACATAGGCTCTGAAAGAGTCCCATTGGTACACGTCCAGTAGCCGGACTCGAACCCGGGACCTCCCAGTTACAAGTCAAGTATCCGACCAACTGGACCACAGACTTTCTTATTTTGAAAGAAGTTAGAGTAAAACTGTAGGGTGTGAATCTGTGTATACTCCGTAATCCCAAAAAGTGTGTGGACAGAGAGAGAGTCCCTTCGGCCACTCGGAGTTATTAACGTCAATATGAGTCTTCACTTAAAATTCGCTAGATCATAGCCTAAATCTCCAGATCTCATAGGCTCCTATGACATGCCAGGAAGAGACAGCTGATTATTTTTTTTTAATCACTGTGACCAAGCGTTTGATCACCATCCTGCCTGATGTTAACCAGCGATGTGGTCTACGATGGAGCACACTTGTTCAGAAGGTACCTCTATTCACCGACTTGAAGACCTTCAGACTGTACTGCGCAGGAAACACAGACTCCGGCAAGTCGTTATATTAATTCATTATATTTACATCCCAGATCCCAGCATGGGATGATTCAATCGGACATTATCAGTATTAGTATAAGGGCGTACGTGGTTCCGGCCAACCGAGAAGTTAGACAGATAGGTAGAAAGGGATCTAGGCTAAGAGAGGTGTTGGTTAAGGGCCGTTCTCGAAGGACATTCCTTGACCAGTTTTGCGATACCCTTAAGGATAGAAAAGGACAAAACACTAACCCTCGTATTCATAAAGTTAGAAGAGCGTTAGTGCACTGTTAGTAAATGTCTCATAACCTGGTCCAATGTACGCTAAATCCAATCTAAGTTGTTACTAGTTAGTTAAGTTTTAACTTTTTATAAATACGACGGTAACTTAGTTACACATTTTATAAGTTTAGTTGACAGTATGACAGTATAATATTAAGTAAAATCGTAAACTAAACTTGTCTTATACATTCGGAATCCGTTGTTGTTTACCCACTCTGCTTGTAGGTTACCTATATGCAAATGAATTTCTAGTTTTTTTTTTTTAATTGGCCTGCATACGTTTTTCTAATAAAAAAGTTCAACGACATTATTATCATTACAAACATTGTGTTTGTCACGATTTGACTTATACGTTTTTATTAAACTGCACGTTTTGTCGTGAAAATGCAAAATAAATGTAGCGCCACAGATAATAGATTTATTACTAACTAAATATGTATATACATGTACGTACTGGTGTATAAAAAACGTGATTGATAGATATTTTTACTATCTGTACCTTTAATAACAATGAAGAAATTGTATAGAAACATCCTACTCTTAATAATCATAAATGTGAAAGTTGATGTTATGTGACATGTGAGTGAGTGTGTTTGTTGTTCTCCACAGAAAAAACTAAATTGATTTTGACGAAACTTGCTGAGGAAGTAGATAATAGCTGAGATTACGAAATTAATAATAGGTACACTTCACGCCTATTAATCCAAAGCAGGGTAGGCAGAGGCACTTGCTAAAGCAAATGCCCTCGGTTCACCAGGCGTATCTAACCCAACGTGACGGGGAGTGAGCCCATCGCTGTTGTAGGGTTCACACATCTTGTGGTGTGCGGGTTTCATCACGATGGTGTCCTTCACCGTACGAGCGTTGCGTTGGGTACATAGGCTCTGAAAAGTCCCTTAGCCGCCGCCGAACCCGCGATCTTCCGGTTACAAGTCAAGGATCCGGCCAACTGTACCACAGACGCTCAAGATGCACTTGCTAACCAAATGCCCAAGGTTCACGAATAGTGCTTGGTAGCGGGTGAGCCCATCGCCCTTATAGAATTCACAAATAACTTCAGGTACCTAAGTAAGAATAGTTATTTTCGAGTCAAAATACTTATCCACTAATAAACTACCCTACTCTACAAAGTAAGCTAAGAATGGTCTCACTAATAAATCTAGTACTTACTTAATAAAAAAATACAAGTTTATCTGCTTCAATTTAACAAATACCTACTTACATACATTAAGTAGCAACAGTGTTGTAAAACCAATTAGGCAATTAGGTTTTAGCATAAACTGAAGGCTTGTTGATCCGTTCTTTACCTACCTAATAAATAATGTATTTAACTTGGGTTAGATAATATTTGGGGCGCATTTCATAGACGTTTACAATCATCAACTGTAATGACATTTCTTTAAATTGCGTTGGTGTAGTGGTCAGTATGTCTGCCTCTGCTCCGTAGGGTCGTGGGTTCGATTCCCACCGCTGGCAGGTATTTAGGTGATGAGCTTTTAAGTATTTGTTGGATGTGTCTGGGTGTTTTATTCATATAAGTATGTATTTAAAAGAAAAATAAAAAAGTATTTAAGTAAGTATATTTCGTTGTCTGATTTCCATAACACAAGTGCTTTAACTACTTAACATGGGATGAAGGCACATTGCCTTCATGCCTTAGTGTGTTGTTGTAAAATATTTATTATTTATATTTTATTGATATTTATTTATAATTGCGTGATTATTAGTTACTAACTATAAAACGGCAGTATTGGCCACAATTTGTCTCACTCCTGTAGGAATTTCGAGAAAAATTATAGCCTTTGTGTTATTCCAGGCTATCAACTAACTCTGTACCAAATTTTAATAAATACGCTCCTTCAAGAAGCAACAAAAACACTCTCAAACTTTCACCTTTGTAATATTAGTCAGATGTGATGATTTTCATCAGTATTTACAATCATCGTAATGTATACTGAAATTTCATAGTAATGTACTTGAGTCGACTTTATGAAATAGTCTCCTGTTTTTTTTTTTTTTCATTTTAGATCCAATGGCATTGACTTATTGACTTGCATTTTTAACATGCCTGATTTTATAGAGCTTGAAATTGCTTAGATAACGCGGTATGTCGAGTCAAGTATTACGAAAATAAGTTATACCTAGGTTATTATTACGCGCCTGCACTACTATTCAAAAAATATTTAGTCTAAAATACATGTTGGAGATATAAAAACGTAACAGTGCGTGAAAAATTGATATTTATTTTATAGTATATTGAATAATAATCTATTGAATTTTATGTGTTTGGAATTAATTTAGTTAACATTTTTTTATAATATTTACACCCCTATTACGCACTACACAACTAATTTTCTATACAATGAAGTGTATAAAAATACCACAAAAATATTTTAGAGACGTTCGTGTGTAATAACTCTTGCAAACTAAATAAGTGTTATACATATTTCGTTGCGGACAAAAACAATAGCCGGCCATGAAACTATATGTATGAGAACAATAACACCAATAAGTATGTCGTGTTGATATAACACGTGTAAAAGTTATGAAAAAAAAATAAAAGTCACTAGTCGTAATAATTTGCACGAAATTGTTCATGTAGTTGCAACAAAATTACCCTTTAAACCTGACTGACGTAATGCACCACCAAAGCCTTTCACTTAACATTCGCACTGACACGTAGTCTCATTTTACTGTAATAAATGTATCAAGTGCAACTATATATTATTTGAATATCGACTCACCTCTTGTTCTAATATCCAATCCGTTCACAGTGTTTTTTGTTTCATATTATCATGTTGAGTTCGATTCACATTCACTTTGATTTGAGAGGGAAAGTAAAGTTCGCGCGGTACGGTGCGTTGTTGATTCGTGCGGGTGCGGACAGACGTGTGCCCTCGCCGAGAGCTCGCGTGGGAGTGAGTGAGGGAGGAGGTAAGCTAGCCTCCGCCGCCGCCACCGCCGCCGCGTCTTGTTAAGGCTGCTCTGCTGGGTGCAACAGGCTGCAGCCCTGGCACTACACCGCCTCCGCCCTCCGAACCCTGTTTTATTGATTACAAACACACTACCCCCCTTTTCCTAGTAATCCTGCTGGCCGGGGTATAGAGCTTCCTCACTAATAGGCATGTACATACTTACCTAGTTGTAATAATTTAGTGGTTATAAATGTGTTTGTCTAGGATGTAAAAACTAATGATGCTGGCTGTATTTGCACCAAAGGAGAGCGTAAGTGGCGTTGAAGTGCACTAGTAGCCCAGCTGGCTCGGTGATCGCAACAAGATCAGCAACATTGGGTACGGACATCAATTCAATAGGTGACCAACATTAAGTAATTGTTTTTCGAGCGCTTTCGCACTTCGGCCGGCACGTAGAGCAACTGGAATACATTCTAGATAGAAAATAAGGAGAGCGCTATGCGCCACCTAATTAGGAAACAATCCAGCCATTTCACAACTTTCTGTCCACCTTACCAGGGATATATTTGGACGAAAGTATTCAATCGTAAAATAAAATATGAAAAACTTATTGTTTTAAATAAGTTTCCATCACAAATTAATCACCAACAATATTTTTTTTATTGTGAGGAAATCCAGGTGACCACTCAAACGTTATTGTTGTGGCCTCCGGAATAGCCTGAGCCACTACATCCAAAGGACCTAGCAGTGACAGGGTCTCCCAGACCATCTCCAGAATGGGGAGCGATCGACGCACCCCCTTTATCACGATGAATTTGCCGACGTTAGGAATATTTCTTAACAAAATTGTTGACCATATTTTAATGAAACGCGCACAGACATTAAAACTCAATATTGTTCACCGGGTATATAGGCGCGAATATAATCAAAGACAAACTCGAGCTTGTCTTTGATTATTTTACAATATTGAGTTAAAATTGTTGACGTTTAGCACACGTAGATAATCATAATATGGCCTCTTTAGAAAGATATTCAGAGTATGTTTTTATTTATTTAATTGGCTTCATCATAAGCCTAGACACCTGGCCTCTAGGACCCGGACTATACCTGCAAGAGATCGTCAAGGATAAAAAGGGTTTGTTGCTGTTCCTTAAGGAACTGGGGTGGATGAAGTAGCACCACCAAAACCACGCACAATAGGCGTGGCTAGAGGGCTTCAAATCTATAATGCCGCGTTCACACCTAAAAAGACAAGTGTTCAGGGACTCTCTCTCGTTCACACATAGATAAAATGTGAATCCTTACAAAAATATTGATAAAACAGACACTTTAAGAAAACCAGCAGTACATCGTTCCAGCAGTTCTTGACGATTGCACAAACTCTGATTATATGTGTATACACCAATAAAAATTGTTAGGTTAAAAGCAATGATATTATATAATGTGATGGTAGGTATTCTTCAAAAGTCCTATTGCATTTCGTCCATCCCTCTGGGGATTATGAGCGTGTGTATGTATGTAGAGTCGTAGTAAAGACAGGCAGCATTATCTTTAAGCTGGAAATTTCTTGAGTCATGTAAATTATAATTATGGTGTGCTATTTTACAGGGAATCAAAGGCGATTAGATAATAAGTACCCACCAGATTTTTTTTTAAATAATGGACTGTGTGAAAAATAGCATGTGCGTGAAAGGTGTAACTACAGAGATGACGAATGACAGAGATGAATGGCGAAAGGAAACGTGTTGCGCCGACCCCAACTAGTATGGGATAAGGGCAGGAAATGATGATGAATTTTAAAGATAAAGCAACCGTCTTCAGCCAGTATTAATCGCCTGTACATTTTTAAAAGCTCCGCTCTGTTTATCGGGTTTGCCATAATAAAATCCTGATTCCCTTCTCATAAGACCGCACTGAAAATATTTTCTTTCCAACAAAAAAAAATATAAAAAACGGTTCATTTTTTTTTCATTAAAAATCTATAGAACCGTTTCGAAGGAATTTCACAACACAGGAGGTTACAAACTGGGTGAAAGTAACTCACAAACGTGATGGGTACCTACGTTTTTTGTGCTATAATGATTTCATCAATGTTAACCCGTGTTAATATGGCTATAAACCTTATTAACTCTGCCCCACTAACTCCTATAAGTGGTCGAAACTGTAACGTCAAATGATTTAACACTACTGATACCGAGCATTTACACAAGACGGTAATTTTTACGATTTATCTATGCGCTCAATCACAGTAGGTACCAGTGGCGTGCACACCATACAGACAAAAAGACACTGCCTACGTTAGTATTTTGGTTATCAGACCTAATACTAGCTAGAGTTATTGCTAGATCCTTTATTTGTTGTACTCACGACATAGGCTGACGAAGGTCCTGTGTTTTGTGGGTTATCTGCGTTTCGTAAATACAAGTTACCTATACATACATAATCCTTGGATATTACTGCCTACCTTGTCGTAAAAGCCAGTGCACGCCACTGCTAGGTACCTATTTCTTAACCCTTTCAGTGCGTAAGGTTCCGTGTACGTAGGTTACACGGCGTATTATAAACGCGCAGAAGACGCGCGTTTCAGTTTGTTGCGTTTGCATTGATGATATAATTTCGTTTGAGTCCCGTAAAAGCGCGTAATCTGTGCATTCAATATACGCCGTGTGGTATGGGTCTAACATTCCACTGTATGGTTAAGCCCTTAGTCTGCCACAAGGGCGAATATAATTTATGAATTATTTTTAAAGTATCTATTTTTATAATATGAACAAATCCCCTTAAGGGCTTATTTCTATTGTTGACGTTGTTATAGCTGCATACGTACTCGTAAATGGTCTGTTTTGATATTCAAAGTTATTTTGACATTCTGGTGTACATGCTATTGCAGAGGTCTGCGGCTGAAGGCGACATGAAATGTTAATGTCGGGGTTATCCGGGAACAACATAAAAAAGCAAATGCCCACGGTTCACCCAGGGTATTTGACCCAACGTGACTGGGGGTGAGCCTATCGCCGTTATAGGGTTCACACACCTTGTAGTGTGCTGGTTTTATCACGTTATTGTCCTTCACCGTACGAGCGTTGCGTTGCGCACTTATTTTCTGAAAAAGATTCCCATTGGTACACGTCCAGTATCCGGACTTGAACCCGTGACCGCAAGTCAAGTCTCCTTTTTTTAAGTCGCTTAAAAAGACGAAATGCCGGTGGGCAATGCCGGTGCTTTCCAGTACCTTTATTTGAATTAGTTGAATGATTGAACTATCTGTTGTACTTACTACTAGCATAGGAAACAACTCCGCTTTGATCTTCTTTTTGTTGAAATCGCCAAACAAGTTCCAACATTTTCGTGTTTTCGGATGAATTATAAATGTATTTAAAAGCTCTATCAATGTATATAAAGAAATGCTTTATCTGGTATATATAGTGTAAAAGGACCCCGAGCTATGGTCAAGAAATGTTGTTGGGCTTGTTAATAGGAACAACTTTTACTACGGCGATAATGCGGGGAAACGAAAAAAAATGATTTCGTCTCAATACTTAATTACTTATTGACGAGCCCAAAAACGTTTCGAAGACCATTTGCTCGGGGTCCTTTTACACTTTGTTTACCAACATTTCTGGTATACGTATACGCAATAGCTCACGTTGGGCCCACTAAATAAGCAAAATCAAAAGCCCTTAAACTGACTCCTGATTTTTACCACAAGCAAAAATACTTATGAACGGTGATACAGATAAGGTTTAAAAATAGGCGCTCAGATTTGTCGATTCTCAATAAAGAAAGACATTAAATAGAGGTTAAGTAAGTTTCACTACTAAGTATTACATTTAATTTAATACATAATAAACCCTTATAATTTAATATTTTTCTGATTGTGTGTTAGATATGATGATAATCTGTATTTAATTTTGTAGAAGTCAAGAAGAATAACTAGTAAATCAGTAGTTTAGGTAGGTACTACTCGTTGCCAAGTAATATAATAGGTACGTGCATACATTTCGCGAGTTGATCGAAGTGCATATCGCTCTCTCTATCATCTCGCATCGCTGAAAATGGGACGTTGTTGCGAGTTGCTTCGCCCAGACTTCGATGGAGAGGACTAGGAGCATTACTGATTATGACTGTATTTTCATTACATTAGAAGTCTACAATAAAAATCGGAATCTACCGAATCTACGGGAAATCCTTTAGACACGCACTGCACCTGCATTGTATATTTTATTAAAAAACGACTTCAAAAGGAGGTTATCAATTCACCTGTTATTTTTTTTTTGTTTGTTAACTCAAAACTTCAGACCTTCCTCCCATGCGCAATAGCAATTTCCAAGATAAAACTGCGGAAATACTTACTGAAGCTATAACAGCTTTCGTTAGTCTGAAACCACACACACATCCATTTGTGCTGGCTATGGCTAGGTATGGGCACATGATACATGCATACACACAATACAAATACAATTATTTATTGTTTTGTTATTAAATTATTTATCTTAATTAATGTTTTATAAGTAATGTATATGATTATACTTTATGTATGGTCCTTTTATTGTATGCGTAGGTCTAACTGTTTTATTTTACTTGGGAAGTATATATTTTGATCTATTTATTATATTATATTATTATAATTATG
>SJJU01020317.1:0-14760 GCA_012932125.1 Conopomorpha cramerella
ATATTGGAAAAAACAACGTTCGCCGGGTCAGCTGGTATAAATAAAACAACAGCCATAACTAAAACAGATCATATCAGATGCCGCTGACAAAAAACTACTGGAAGTTTTCATTTTTAATTCAAAACATGTACTAAAACTATTACTTTTGAAAGCATATTACTTCAAACCATAAATGAAAAACAAATAATGAACAAATCAAGTGCGATAAAACTTTATTTACATGATTTTAAATAATTTCTTAATAATATAAACTTTGGTACAACGACTTTTTTTTTCACTTAGTCAAACAATTTTGTAATAATTTAACTTTGTAATTTTATCACTTAGTATGTACGATGACATAATATATTAATAGCCCATGGTATTTAAAAATACGGGCTTTAAAGATGTTAAATCTTAAAATTTTGTAGATATACCACTAAAGTTAGTGAAACTGGTTAAGCCCAGTGTGCTATTGCAGTAGCATTTTGATTGCTACACATTTGTTGCAACTCAGTTGCTACACTGCTGCTTTATTTAATTAATTTAATATTTAACTCGAACAAAAACAGCAATGTACTAAATTACAGCAATTCTAGTGAGCGTCCTATTGGGTCTATTTTTCAGAGCCTATATATACGTAGTACGCTACGCAACGCTCATACGGTGAATTACAATAACGTGATGAATGAAACTCGCATTCGGCATTTGCTTAGCAAGTGCCTCTGCCTAACCCGATTTGGGATTAAAAAGGCGCGAAGTGTATTTTTTTATTGCGATGAAACTACTATTTCAATATCAATGTATTTCCCTGGTTTATAATAAACTATGAAATGTAAATATAAATTAATTCTGTAAACCTAGATGTGGCTCAAAAATACACACATCAAAAGTGTCTAGGGATCAAGAACATTTTTAGCTCTAAAAAAATGTAATTTCTTTAAATCATCTAATCTTCTGGATTAGTCTCCTACCTAATTCCCCATGCCTGTATCAATGACTTATCACCACATTTTATTCTTCTTCAAATATATTCTTGATTGCAATCTTCTAAAATGTACTTGATCCCTAGACACTTTTGATGTGTGTATTTGACATGCTTTCTTTTTACAGTCGTTGTTTTTTCAGTAACTTGGGAATTACAAAGTTGTACTTAATTAACTTTCGAGAGTGTGATCACAGTAGGTAGGGCATAATGATAAATAATTACAATTAAATTTTGACGAATTACTAAAAAAACATAGAAGAATACATCTCAAATACTTTTCGTACTACACCTGTATCTTCTTGTTTCTGCTTCTACTATGTAGAAAACATAAGCTTACTGCTATTAAGTACAATGAGGCTTTCAAAAACAACAACACCTGTTCACTTTCCGAACAAAACCAGTTAGGTACCACTAAAACATTCCTACTGCAGCTTCCAACAACAAAACGGATACATTCAATAACATTTTTAATCTACATTCAATTCTGACAAATTATAACTTGCCGGAGTCTGTGTTTCCTGCGCATTACAGTCTGAAGGTCTTCAAGTCGAGGGTAAATAGGTATCTAATGAACAAATGTGCTCCATCGTAGACCACATCGCTGCTTAACATCAGACAGGATGGTGGTCAAACGCTTGTTCAATATGTTAACAAAAAGTTATTTTTAAATCAGTGTATAGGGATGACACCCTGAAGATATGCAGGATAACTCACGGTTTCTTGCGATCATGTCATTGGACAACGCAATCGGCACAGTTGATGATCATTATGCGTCCACTGTTGGAGATAGGCTTTCCTCAAGGCGCGCCACGACGTCTCACTTGTGTCTTCATATGCCATCAATGTTGGCTCGCCTTCCTCACTAGATCGTCAGATCACCATGTTGGAGTCTTGGAGCCTATCCACACTGCGCTTTACCATTTACGGCCGCCATTCACATTTGATAGCAGCGCCCCTCGGATTGAGATTTCAAATTTGATTATATTTCAGGGAACAGGAGATCAAAGGAAGTTTGAAAAGTTTTATATGCTAGCTAGAATAAATGTGAACATTGTTGACTAGAACATGGCACACTGAAGTTCTCCTATGGACATGAAAAATCACACCTATTATACGTACCAGTAAGTAATATTAGATGAGTAAGTAATATGAGATGTTGTCCCGTTAATGGTGAGGTAGATTTAAAAGACTATGATAGTACATTTAACTATCACGCAATATGACAAGTGGCAAACATTAAGACGATAGGCGGCTTTTGGTATACGATTCCCTAAGAATGGTTGTCTTCACTGCTTTCATAAAAATATACATTTCGGTACATCGTAACGGATGCTATTTTCAACTCATTTACGCGACATCTCAAAATGTAACACTGTTGAAATAACAATCTTATTACTAAGGATTCTTTTCATAATAACAATTTTTTTTAAATTTGTGAAATATCGCTTTGTTGTAGTAAATGAGCGAAGTGGCCTCTCTTGCATGATTAATGATTATGGAAATTATGATAGGAAACGATTTCGTTGCAGATAGTGTGTATGTTGGCCTTGCAGCCGCGTCTATAGCACCAGCACCGCCACCTCACCCTGTTCATGTTCTCTTTGTGCTTCGTGAACTTAAAGCCTTCCACCATCAGCATCATGTGACCTTTGCGTGACGTCACGAACTGGTATCTTTGGTAGTATCCTGTAAGAGGTTTCGTTACGTCAGTTCACGTTGGAATCTATATGTCGTGGTAGAACAACGACGGTGGAAGTATCAATTTGTTCATGAATTGATCTCTAATTATATTTAAGTACTAAGTTGTACTGAATATCTATGAATGAAAAGACAGTATACCAGTTTTGGAAATAAATATATTTTCAAAGCAAACGCGACATTTCTATATCTAATCCTAATCAGGAATCACTTAAAATTATTTAAAAAATGAAACATTTAAAACTATTTCAAAATATGTTTTATTTAGAATAGAACAGTACCCCATTTTTGAACCCTAGTGCAGATTTGGTGATTAAAATTATAGGATATCTAAACAAGTGCCTTATATTCCATGATCATGAGAGTACGTACACGAGATCACCTTGTCACATACAGTATAGGCGTAGGCTTTACATCCGTGCTGACGATGAGCGTGGCACCGCCATCTAATCTTTGGTCCTTGAACTCGATGCTTCACAAAATGTGCACCTCCAATGACGAGCCTTCTGTTCACATTGCTTCTAAACTTGAAGTACTTGTAGTAATATCCTTCTGGAATTCATTTTAAACTATCAGCATTATAGGAGTAAGATAGTTAGTCGGCTATATATACAATTATTTGCTATCAAGCACAGGTTATGTGTTAAGCGTATAATTGAACCAGCAGCCTGTTCTTGTTTTGTCTTTCTAGAAGCGCGTCAAGAAAGACACGACATAGAACAAAATATACGCGCTGCGATTGGCTGCTATGTCAAGCATCGTGCGACTTTCGACCAATCGCAGTGCCTGATATGTCTTCCTTGCGCTATGGGGGGGGCAAATCATTCTGGTTCAGATTTGGACTTCGTTAAAAGCCACCTGTCTAGGAATCCTTGAATCCAGAGATCTTATTTCTCTAAAGATTTCCTTTATTATTTAAATCAGAAGCAGCGATTTGAAATAAAATAAGAAGATCCCTAGAAACATTTGTATTCCTATAGCATCAACATACTGTGATTTTCTAGCTATAGCTAATGATACTTACTAAACGTGTTTATGCCTTGTACACGCACGCAATAATAGTAATTGAGCCTTAACCTTGAATCTTAGAATTTTCACATAGTGCGGTATTGGGGTAAATGAACCTGTGGCTTGACTTTACTCAGGTGCGTTTTGGGGTCCAAACGACCTGTTCCGCATTCAGTCTCCAAAGAAAAATATATCGGTTATTTTCAAATATAATAAAAAAATATGCTTGAGACGGGTTAAAGTTAAGTTATAGTTCGTGCTATTCATGAATGCGCGCGGGCCTTAGATGTGTGAGTCGTATATGGACACGCTAGTTGACAGTTCAAACGAACAAAACTGCCACACACACATCCAAGAAACATACATACATACGAAAATCACATTCGTCCTGACATTCAGTCTTTACAATGTCCTGAAAAAAGATAAAAAAGGTGGGATCCTAAGTACCCGATATCAGTACAGAGGCGTAAGCACTAAGTATATCGATAAAAAACTAGTACTGTGAATAAAACATCGATGTGAGAACAAAAATGAGCAATGTGTTTATTTTCTCATCAAAAATAAAATAGTTAAGATGTATGCTTTATAACAAATTCACCTGTTTAGGTATCAGTGGCGAAGCTACGTGTTTTGAAAGGGTAACCAACCTGGTTTAAAAAATAATGGTGTTTTTAAATAAATTTGTCATAATGTTCGTATTAGATGGTGTATCTTACTTAATGTTCAGAACCTCTTTTTTGTGTTATGTATATTTGACATTGATTGTCTGTTTTGTTTGTATTTTTAGCTTTTTTACCTTTATTGTCATTGTGTCTAATATCGTCTCGCTAGAAACACGTCTTTCTACTAATTTGTACCCAAAAATAATAAACGAATATTTCACTCATAGTTCATTTAATTTACAGTCCGCTAGCCTTAAATTAGTCCGCTTCACTTAATTTATTCTAAATTTATTACACTATATACACTTCACGCCTTTAATCCCAAAGAGGGGTAGGCAGAGGCACTTGCTAAAGCAAGTACCCACGGTTCACCAAGCGTAAATTTATTAATTCATAATTAATTAATTGATTCTTAATTCTTCTTTTATTATTAACTACCTAGTTATTTTATCGCAAAAAAAGTGGATAAATATTACTCGTTCTAAAAGAAACTAAGGATGACAGTGATCTGAAATCTTGACGATTTCGTTTTCGACGATAGTAACGCGCGACCTGCACCCGTGCGTGCGTTGTAAGGCGCATCGCCAGAATCGTTTGGTTTGTTCGGGTCCATGCCTGTACTTCTCTTCGTGGTACTTGTATCCATTCACCACTAAAAGCTGTGACCCTGTCGATGATGTCACGAAAGTTGCACCTGAAAGTATGTTGAAAATTAGATTTTTTAAATTTTCATTCGACCCCACAATGTCGAGTGGTAGTAAACCGGCCATTATTTTGGTTCATATAAATCAAAGGCTTACAAGTGATCTTAACTGATTTTTTTTTTTACAAAACAATAATTAGTCTATCCCAAGAATCTGGGGTATTCCCTATTAAAAACAAGACTTAAAAAATCACATCTTTTTAATCTCAGGGTATTTACAATGGTGATAAATTATTCAATAAAGTATATTTTTCTTTGGTTGAATGAACATCAAATACCTAGACAACGTTATTTAAAAAGTTTTGCTGTCCATTCATTTTCTTCGAACTATAACAACAAAGTATACAGTCAGTGTCGCGCAATTTTGATTTTAAAGAAATACTAATGTCTTTGGGGAATTGGACTTAAAGTATGGATCGTTCATGTCATTTCTCCATTGTACATCAAGTTAGTGATTATGATCAGCGTTTATCTTTGCTATGAAACCGTCAATCATAGTGATACGAGACCGACAACCTCGGGCGTGGTGAGTGGAACATCGCCAGAACCTCTTCGAGGGGTTGCTGTATGCCTTCCTCCGTTCCTCGTGGTATTTGTACCCGTTGATCATGAGCAACATAGACCCCGTAGACGATTGTACATACATCGGCTCTGGAAACAAATATACTGTAGCCTCCTAATATCGCTGCATACTCATATTACGTGATGAAGTGAAAGGTTCACTCCATCACGTAATATGAAATCTTGGTTGTCGAGAGGAAAATCCCCAAATGTCCGACTTGTACCGACTAAAATACGACCCATGACCTTCAGCCAGTATTAGTGCTGGGCAGATCTTGAGCATCCAGAGGATATTATTCCACTTTCGCTATTTCTCGGAACCGTTTAAGCTGGTGCTGGGAACTTCCACTCGACGTCGAAAACGAATACTCCAGTTAATTCGAAGGCAATTCTTAAAATACCCACCTAACATAAATCAATCACTCTTCAATATTTCTTGCAATTAAATACCACAATACAAATAAGCGTAAGCTAGCATTTAATTTGAAATCACAACTTAAAAAATACTAATCATCGTCAAATACTTCTGCAACGAAATAAGTATTAATGAACATGAATAGGATTTCGTAATAATATTATACTAATGAGGCGTTGCGACGCATGTACATATTGAGAAAGTATTTCTGCGATGAATATACTGAAGGAGCGTGGCTATGGCTGTTTGCAACCTTGGCCACGACATTTTCGATTGTGATGACTCTAGCAAGACATCCCTTGCTGTTGTGGGTGGAACAACGCCAGTATTTCTTGTGGTGGGCGTCAACGCGGCCAAACTTGTTGTACTCGTTGTACGTGAACCCTTTGTACAGCAATAACATGGTCTTGGCACCCTTCTTCGATGACTTTACGTAGTACGTATCTGGAAATTGTCATAGTGGTATTAATTGTAAAGAAAATTTTTTGATGGACTACGGTTTGTTATAAAGGTCTAAAGCCGCATATTGACTTAAGCAGAGCATATTCAGGCGTCTTCACTTTTGTGATTCAGACAAATGAGCCGCTTATTCGACTGTGCGTGTTCAACTGAAAACGCGGGTTCAGGAATCTTGGGTAATTGTGGTCTTGGCACCAGACTTTCAAACAGACGGATCATCATTATCATCAGCCCATACTTGTCCACTGCTGGACACAGGCCTCTCCAATTGCACGCCAGAAACAGATCACAGACGGATCATTGCGCTATAATTCTCGTTGTTCTAGAAATATCGTATACGTGACAAGCAAAAGCAGCAGTGTACTTTTCTACAGAAATTAATTATTGCCAAAACAAAATGACACAACGGTTAGAGGATTCCGAAGAAAAGAAACCTCCAGTGAAAATCTGTGTTCTCCTATGTAGAAGTTTGCGTTATGTTTATTTGTTCTAGGCTCTTCTCCATGGTGGGCTATAAGTGCACCTTTGTGGTGAGCTATACGCCTTTAGGCTTCGCTCGCTGAACCTCCGTAATTCATATTATCATCATCATCAGCTCATACCTGTCCACTGCTGGACATAGGCCTCTCCAATTGCACGCCACTGTGATCTGTTTTCGGCTTTCGCATCCAGCTTCTGCCAGTTCATATTATGACGAGTCCAAAATGAAGATAATAAAAGGCAAGGTTAACATGTGAGATTGATTACATGATTAATCGTTTAAATTATATTTACTTATGCTTAATATACACGAATGCCCTTTCAGGGCAAGCAGAGGCAACATGTATACAAGCCGCACTCGCTTCACTATAAAGTGTAAATCAAACATTCTGATAATTAGAGCTAATCATAACAAAATCTAATTAATATTTATACCCATGTGGGTTATTCATTAAACTCCTTAATTAAAAACCTTGCTGACGTAATAACAAACTTTAAAATTATAATGTACTATTATAGAAATAAAAGTATGTTTCTCTACATAAGCTATATGTAACTACATATATTATACCACTTAACAACAAAAGTTATAATCTGTATAAGTTGCATACTGTTTTGTCTTTTGCACACTTTCACGAAATAGTAAGTGGGATAGGAATAGGAAAGGACAAAACGCTAAGTTAGACACAGATTTTAGTAAAGTTGTTACTATTTTACATATTGATTATGGATGATTATTATGAGATAAACGAACATATTCAATATGTTCATTATTATAGGCAACTAGCAAACCCGGCGAACTGCGTTTCGCCACCAGATGGGTTCGTTTCGTTTACCCGCTTTTCTGTTGAATTTTTCCTGAATTTTCTTTGCTATAAACCTCACGGAGCCCGAGATCTTTCCAACGAATGCAAAACCGTGGAAATCGGTTCGTGCTTTCTGGAGTTATAGCGTCAGGGAGGAAAACCCGACTTATTTTTATATAGTAGATAATTTCATGAATTCTTCCATCAATTAGTCTGATTCGTCATTCAACTTCGTCTCAGACTTTACTCTCTTCAGCGTTTCGTTTCTTTTCCTGTACAACTTCTTATTGATATTTTTAAATTCCGGCAGTCTCTTGACATGATCTATTCCTTTATCTTTCAATTCCGATACGGTCTCCCTATAGATGTCTGCGATAGGCACTGAAAGGTCTTTCTGTATTTTGTTTTTGCATTTGTCGAATTGCAACTCTATTTCGTTTCCAGCAAAGTCGGGTTCGCATTTGTGTGCATCTTCTCGTTCTATGCAGTTGTTGGCAGTAGTCACAAGTATTGCTCTGCATATATTGCCTTTAGTACATCGCCACGTGATTTTTCCACTGGAATTCTTTCTTCGAACGTAGTATCTGTGACCTGCGCGGAGAAGTACTTCGCCCCCACGTTGAGATTTCACGATGACCAGTCCATGGTTATCATTCGATGTAGACGAACCTGGCAACAAATAAATATTAGAAAAAAAAGTCAGAAGCGTTTAAAGTATTCGTATTTTGTAGTTGGATGCTCAATATGTGTTGCAAGAATAAATTATTTTCTCTTGCTTTCAACGATTACTATTTTAATTTACATATTATTGTTAGTAGTCCAGTTGGTCGTATACTTGACTTAGCCGTAACCGGGAGGTCGCGGGTTCGAGTCCGGCTACTGTACGTGTACCAATAGGACTCTTTTTCAGAGCCTATGAATGCAACGCAACGCTCATACGGTGAAGGACAACATCGTGATGAAACGCGGGTTTCATCACGATGTTGTAGGCTTCAAACACCTTGTGGTGTGCGGACACCACAAGGTGTTTGAAGCCTATAACGGCGATGAGCTCACCTCCTGTCCCGTTGGATTTAGCAAGTGCCTCTGCCTACCCCGCTTTGGGATTAAAAAGCGTGAAGTGTATTTTTTTATATTATGTGCAGAAACATAGAGCATACAACAATGAACATGACACATTTTTGTAACAACAAAGCTTAGTTTTTTAAAAGAAGCAACGGTTGTATTTCACGTAAGTAATGTAATTAAAACATTAATTCAAAACTGCTAGATACTCACTAACCTGACAACAAAACAAAATTATTCATACAGCACGTATGTCTGTATATACTTATCTGTAGGCATCTACGTACACTTGTGAACCAAAGAAATATTAATCAAGAAAATTAGGTGATGCTCATCACATATCATTTGCATTCAATACAAACAGCTCTACTAAATATTTCATCTTTATGCGAGCCACGTATCAATTTCTACTAGTTGTTTTCACATTATACAATATTTACAGTACATTGTCAAAGAAATTGAAACCTTTTTTGCACAGAATAAAGCGCATTTTCATTTGGCAACATAAACAATTAATTATTAGACTTCAGCCTTTATTAAAAGAATCAGCAGACAAAATTACCGAAGAACCGAGTTATACTCCAGCACAATGGCATGACTAATTTCGTTCTATGGAACAAGTTTTTCTCTCCCACTTTACCTAGAGAAAGAAAAGGACAAACACACTAATGTTCTTGTAAATGGTTATTTATTATGAAATGAAAAATACATGCAATGCGTAACAGTTCGAGAAACAAAAATGCGACACGCGTTATTGCTTCTACACGAGACACACTCAAGCTTGTTGACCAATGACAACTGCGCTTACTCCTTATTCTATTCAAAATACTAACTGTTGCCGAATAACGTCATGTTGTATAGAATAAATGAGAATTAGACATTTTTAAACTCATTTTTCTCTATGACATTAGAGTTCACTACTAGTTTCCGTATCGATTGTCAAATCGGTGACACTTCTTTAATATCAGACCTCATTTAAGGACACGCATCGCTTTTCGTGTCGCCTCGTGTGCTCGCACATTTTGAATACATCGACCGTCAAAAACTGTTAGGCCTGATTTAAGGACACGCGGCGCTTTAAGCGTCGCGGCGGGTGACCGTACATTAGCCACCGTATTTGACGGCCTATTAATTTAAAATGTATAAACGCCCGATGCGACGCGAAACGAGCTGCGTGTCCTTAAATGGGGCCTTACTAATACTAACAAGAGCTTAGGTTTAACACTTATTTAATATTGATTGAAGTTATTGCAAGAAGATTCGACCACAAACATCAGACCCTCTTGGTTTGATTGATGATCGACATAATAAATAAATAAATATGTCGGGACATTTTTACACACTATCACCTGACCCCAAACTAGGATGTACTATGGGTGCCAGAGCCTGATACACTTACATAAATACTTTTAAATACATACATAGATAAATAAAACACCCAGACGCACACAACAAATGCCTCAGCTCATCACTAAAGCATTATGTCCGTGGCGGGAATCGAACCCGCGACCGTCGTCCTAGAGGCAGATGTCCTGTCCATGCCGGCCGTCAAAATAGTCATAGAAAACAGTATCGTCATCTTTTGAGAAAAAAGCTAACTGAATAAAAAAGAAATGCCTCAAGTATCAACGGGGATGATTATGTTCCAAGTTTTTCTTTATGATATCGTTGTCGATGGTGATGATAGAGGCCCGGCACGTGTCGTGATGGCTGGAGCACCACCAACGGATTTTCGAAGACGAACCAATAATTCTCTGAGAGTGGATGGAAAATTTGTAACCGTCGAACAGAAGTAAAGGCTTCCCTCTGATAGACGTGGTAAATGTTATTTCTTGGGCTTCCGATTCCTCTGAAACATGGCTGTAGGTTAAGTTACTTATAAATATAGATTAAGTATAATAATTCCAATGTTGTTTGTATTTTATAATTCTCGACGCCAGAAGCATAAGTTCGGATGTGTCATTGTAACAATATTTTCTATTCTATTATATTCTGACGTCGAGAATTAATATTGTTGTCTGTAATTTTATAGTTTACTATCAAATTATTATAGCCGTGTGGTGACGGCGAATAGAATACATGTGTCACCAACTTTTCCCGTCATGGGGGTCGTAAGAGGCGACCGAGGGAGCTCTCCAGAGAACGGGCAGCAGCGCTCTCTGTGAGTTAAACCACAACACCACTACGATCGCCAACCCGCCTGCCAAGCGTGGCGATTACTGGCATTTCACCCCAAATGACTGATCTCATTGGGGGAGGCCCTCGTCCAGCAGTGGACGTTATGTGACTGATGATGATCAAATTATTTCACCTTTTCGCTCGTTGTGGATTCAACAACCAATATATTTCATTAGTTGACCTTGCTGTTATTAATCTGACAATGAATAAATTGACATGATTAAATAAAGAGAGATAAATGAGAATGATTAACTTTTAATTATCTATATAATGTCATATATTACGTTAAAAATAAAAACATTAAACATACATTTCAGAAACCCTCACCGTAAAACAAATAATACGAGCACCATAATTGTTAGTAGGTACATTTCTAGCTCGGTTAAACATAAAAACTATAATTTTTATTTAATTCATAATGTAAATAAAAATACACACACTTAGGCCTTTAGAGTGATTAATCTTCCGAAGTACATTATATTACTCACACTGTACATTACAAACTGTAAAATTGACACTGGTATGTAAAATTAAAATTGTTTAATTTCCAAGGGAACTTTCCAGAGGACGGGCAGCAGCGCTCTCTGTGAGTTAAACCACAACCTCACTGCGTTCGCCAACCCACCAAGCGTGACGATTATTGGCATTTCACCCCCAAATTATCATGGAAATCATTGAGGGAGGCCCTTATCCAGCAGTGGCCGTCATATGGTTGATAATGATGATTTAAATAATAGTAGGTACTTATTCCCTACTAATAATATAAACGCGAAAGTTCTAATGGATATTTGTTAATTCCACGCAAACACATAAAACTTTATAATAATACATCTTGTAAATCAGATTAACATACAGGATATATAAACATATATATGTATATCCCTAATTTAACGAGATATACTTCGGGTAACACCGCCGAGGTACATCTAGTTTAACACAAAACAATATCTATCTGATTCTATTCTAACTGGAAATCAAGAGTAAATAAACCTTGGAGCCAATAATCCTGGCAGCGAAACATGGCTTTTTATTAACATTTTGAAATATGACATTGTCACTTTGTTTACATCGATTTTTATTGTTATTGTGTTGATTCTGTGTTCGGTTAATATTTGTATTTTCCTATCTGCTAATCTACTATATAAAAATAAGTCGGGTTTTCCTCCCTGACGCTATAACTTCAGAACGCACGAACCGATTTCCACGGTCTTGCATTCGTTGGAAAGGTCTCAGGCTCCGTAAGGTTTATAGCAAAGAAAATTCAGGAAAAAATTCAACAGGAAAGCGGGTAAACGAAACGAACCCATCTGGCGGCGAAACGGAGTTCGCCGGGTTTGCTAGTGATTAATAAAAATAACTGCTATCCACCTAAAACCTGTGCCTTTTTTACTGTCGTACTTCTATCCATTCGTCCTTTTTCGGCGGTCGACGGGGATGGTTGTGTTCTCCTTTTATCTTGATTGCTTCGTTATCGACGGTGAAAACGACCGCCCGGCACGTGTTTCTGTGCGTGAAGCAACGCCAACGGATTTTCTTAGATACGCCAGAACCGATGGGTCTTTCAGAGTGGAAGCAAAATTGATAACCATCGTAGATAAGCAAAGGATTCCCTTTTATAGATGTGCTGTATGTGACTTCCAAGCTGGCACTTTCCTGTTCTGAAACATTAATAAAATAACAAGTCAGAAACAATTTTCATACAATTAAAAATGATTAACAACACACACAATTATTAGTAAACTTTTTGGATATGTCAGGAAATTAAAAATAGACTCAGTGATGATTTCTATACGTAAAATATAATATATTTAGAATAGTTACTTTAGAAGACATAAATGTTCCCACTTCTATTACTTTTTGAATTGTTTACACGTTATATTTTCCTCACCGAAGTATGCTTTGAAAGATACATCAAAACCATAACCTTAAATTACAAGTCCCTGTTACTGTACAATACTTTGCTCATACATGAAACAGGGTTGTATAACCTAATATTGATTACTTTTAATTTATTAAATTACAATATCAATTGATATACAAATATTAATATTTTTACGAGTTAATAAACGTTTTAAATGTTATTTTTGTGTGCATCTTGATTCAGTGACAGCAGCAAGATGTTATGTTTCAGCTGTGTAAGGGGTCAGTTTTCTCTAAAAAAAAATCTTACAAAAGAAAGACGAACAATTACAAAATTACAGACTAATGACCTCTTACGTTATCCACATTTTTGGAAAATTCCTAATTCGGAGGAACCTGGCCATTTTTAGAATGACGGACGCATTTGGATCATATATATTGTAAAATGTAATATATTTTCTACGCTATTGGAATTGCAGAGCGAACGACGCCTCCTTTCTCTATTCGTCGTGTATATCTGAGCTGATTTCCATCATTTCATTTCCTCGTCGGCGATCTCGTCGCATCACTTCTTCTAAGACCGACCTCTTGTCTCTTTTCGTTCGTTGGGAGGCAGATCATCACTTCACTTGGCAAAACGATCTTGCTTCGAACATAACCATTATTCCAAATAGGTGTACACTGCAACATCTTCACCGTTTCAACGTCGATTCTTCGGCCTAGAAGCGTGGTTATGGCTCCCGTTAGTCATGACAACACTGCCATCAACAGTGGTAAGTTGAGCTCTACACCCCTTAGTGTGATGGGTGGAGCATCGCCAACGAATCTTCAAAGTGCTGCCGAGTACATAGCGTTCCTTTTCCGAAAATGTGTAGCCTGAGGCCAGAATCATCGGTTTCCCTTTCGTCGATGTTGTCATTTGATATGTTTCCGAATCTGAAAAAAGAATGGAATTTATTTAGACTCAATGATTTCGTTCTATACAAAATTTCTGGAAATTCAGACCGAACAATATATTCTTTGTGCGCGGTCGCTTGTCTGCAGCAAAATAATGGAATCACTCAGCAGATTCAAATAAATATTGCAACTTTAAGGGACATAATTAGTTTAATGAAACTAACTGTATTTAAAATAATAAATGAATTATAAACTTTAATTTCACAACGATATGTTTAAGAATAAAAATACTTAGTACTATTAACACTAAATGGCCAGCGCGCACATTAATGGGCCAAAAATCGCTACAAGGTATACTTAATATAAATCTCAGTTGTATGAGTATATAATTATATACACTGCGTGTAAAAGGACCCCGAGCCATAGTCTTAGAAACGTCGTTGGGCTCGTCAATATGGACAACTTTTACTATGGCGACAGTGACAAAAAATAGATTTGATTTTGTCTAGGTAAATTACTTTTTTTTTTCATTGTCGACATCTTATAACTTGGTTCATTTTAACAAGCCCAACAACGTTTCTAAGATCATTGCTCGGGGTCCTTTTACACGTAGTATGATGTACCTATGTTAGTAGAGGCACAATAATATAATAATTTCAATATTCCTAGCTCGTGAAATTAATAACGAAATTGCAAGTAACCGGAAGGAACCACTTTGATTCCTGATCAATCCCCGTAGCACAACGATCCAAGAAAGAAGTGACAAGACATATAACTCACTGCGATTTGTTGAAACAAGCTCGCACGAAGCGTGACATCGACATGGAACAAATACGTACAGCCAATCACTGTGCGTATTTGTTCCATGTTGTGTCTTTCTTGTAGTGCGTGCTAGGCCTGCAGATAGTGTGATTCTCTTTAAGTCATAAACAGGCCCCGTACCATTGCATTAAAAGAAAAACATTTCAAAGTGATTCTTTACATTGATAAAATAATAAAAA
>SJJU01020324.1:0-13409 GCA_012932125.1 Conopomorpha cramerella
CTTACTTAATAAGCAAATGCCCACGGTTCACCAAACGTATTTAACCCAACGTGACAGGGGGTGAGCCCATCGCCGTTATAGGGTTCACATATCTTGCGGTGTGCGGGTTACATCACGATGTTGTCCTTCACCGTACGAGCGTTACGTTGCGTACATATAAGTAGGCTCTGAAAAAGAGTCCCATTGGTACACGTCCGGTTACAAGTCAAGTATTCCGACCAACTGGATCACAGACGCTCTTATAAATATAACAGTTTAGTTAACAGTTTAGTTATGATTGATTATGATCCGCTAGAAAAGTATTTATGTAAATTCTTGATTTTGTTAGCGAACGCCTCGCGATTTCATCCGCGTAGTGTTTTAGAACTAGATTTATATCTAATACTAGTACACACGCCTAAGCTTTAGCGATTTTGTCTAAGCTATGAGTGACTGGGAGTTATACAGAGTGTATAAGGACCATGAGCAGTGGTGTTAGAAACGTTGTCGGACTCGTCAATATGAATAACTTTTGCTATGGCGACAATGTAGCGAAATGTTAAAAAAACTTCAATCCCCATACAAAAAAAATCTGAAAAATTCTGAGGCAAAAAAAAATTATTTTGTACGTAAATGAAAAACATTTTTGCCTTCATTGTCGTCGTAGTAAAAGTAATATGAACAATATTGACGAAACCAACAACGTTTCTAAAACTTGCTCGGGGTACTTTTACACACAATATAGATGTTACGGAATTCTTCGTATGCCAGTGAAATGTGCGCCATTAAAAACTGGCCGGTTATTTTATATAAAAAATCCAGAATTCAATGAACTTGAATAAATCAAGGAATCTTATAGCTTGGAACTCTTTTAGACATATTCTTTGCCACTTCTCGATATGCATAGCCTTTTTTTTATTTGCCCAATAAATGTAATTTGTAAATGGCCAAATAAAAAAGGTCAGTTATTTTGTCACGAAAAAGCAAACTGCTACATGCCTACACTATGAGACCCACAATAAACTATTATACACACATCAAAAGTGTCTAGGGATGAAGAACATTTTTAGCTCTAAAAAATCTAATTTATTTACTTAAATCAAAATATGTAGTCTTCAGGATTGGTCTCCTACCTAATTCCCCATGCCTGTATTAATGACTTATCACCACATTTTAAATATACCTATTCTTGATTGCAATCTTCTAAAATGTACTTGATCTCTACTTGTACCAAGGTACCTAGCATTGTTCACCTTGAAGTTTTATAGTTAACTATAAAACAATGGTCAATTTTATTATAATTGTGTGATGATATGTTTGTACGTATTATGTAGTTATAAGTAAGTATTGACGAAACGTAAAATCGGATATCGGAAAAAGCAGCACTCGGACTTTTTTGAAGCGGCCAAGCGATTGTTCGGACAATTAGTCGCCGGAGAAACGAATATTCGGAGTTGTCGGCATCGGAAAAGTAGTTTCGGAATTACGTTCTGGATAATTACTATCATTAGATGGATTAGCACTTCGAGATACCTTAATGAGCTACACACATGACAAGTGTCTAGGGATCAAATACATTTTAGAAGATTGCAATCAAGAATATATTTTACAAAAGGTGAATTCATTCATAATTTATTCAAAATGTGGTGATAAGTCATTGATACAGGCATGGGGAATTAGGTAGGAGACCAATCCAGAAGATTAGGTTTGATTTAAATAAATTAGATTTTTTTTTAGAGCTCTCTCACTCGCGTTTCCGCTCTTGCAAAGATATAGCCAAGGCAAAGATATGCTTACCTACAATTCTTCCTCCATGTCAACAGTGTGTGGCGCCGCAGCAGGGCTGCCCAGGACTAAAGAAGACGACTTCAGAGCGGAAACTCCTCAAGGGCGGATTGTCGACAAGGCTTCTGTGAAATATCTGAAGGTAAGTCACGTCCCGGACAACAAAGTAGTACCTATTTATGTTCGAAAAGTATATTTTGGTGGCGCGACAAAATAAGTTAAATTATTAATTTCCAAAATGTAGTAACAGATGTGTAAATATACCTCTCAAACACAGAAGAATATTATGTTGTTTCACTTGATTCCTGAACATGCAATATGATTTCTCTTCTTTATGTCTTTCTCGTTTTCTAGATTTGGTTTAGGGGCTCAATACAGGAACACTTACAGGAATACTGGCTTAAAATTGCCGAACTTTTTGATCATAGATCCTTTCCGGACTACAGTCATTTAGGTTGCATTATTCATTTAGTTGTCGACTTCACCTCTCAAAGAGCTGATGTGCTTAGAACAGCGTCACTTCAAAAAGTCTCGGAAACTTCTCCTGACATCTATCTCTGCAGTCTTGCATCCCATTAGTCATTTAATATCCTTGTTTTAGGAAGCAGCATCGGAGAATGCTGGCGAGAGTGTGGTGACGTCACCGCTGGGTATATTCATCCTGCTGTCCTTGTACTCTGCTGGGACCTCCGGGGGGCTACGGGACGATATCATCACCGCTCTTGGTGCCGCCAACTACAGCAATGTAAGTCACTACTACAAAATCCAAAGAAAATCATGTGATTCTTTTCTCATGTACTTGTAACTAAGATAAACTTGTGGGCTAAGAGCCGTGTGAAGAGCTCAATGTCCTCTCAAACACTGGTCTCTCTCTTGGTTCTATGCTTATCATCTTTATTCAACCCTTTTTTTTTCCAACTCTCCCCCTTCTCAGGAATTTACAAACACCTTGCCCGCTGTTAAATATCCACGTCATTCCAGCTCGCAGACACCTACACCCAGCTAAGCAGGGACTTCGGTGAGCTGAACAGCGACTTCCTGTCTGTGGCCAACAAAATGTACCTGGCTAAAGGTCTGAAGCTTACCGATGCCTTCACTCGAGCCTCCGCCACCGACTATCGCGCTGAGCTGGAGAATGTCGACTTCACAGACCCTGACAAAGCTGCTGCGGCCATCAATCATTGGGTAGGTTTGGAGTGGAGCTAAATTTTCTCGTTAAAGGAGAAAAATAATCTAGATTTATAAAGGATACCCAGATATACCAGTGGCGTGCACACCATATAGACAAAAAGACACTGCCTACCTTAGTATTTTGGCTACCCTACCTAATAATAGAGTTATTGCTAGACTTTTTTTGTTTTACTCACGACATAGGCTAACGAAGGTCCTGTGTTTTGTGGGTGAGTAGATATGTAGCTTTTTTACCTTTATTCCGTAAAGACAAGTTACTATACATAGGTGTCAATCCTTGGGGATTACTGCCTACCTTGTCGTAATAGCCAGTGCACGCCACTGAGATGTACTATATTTCACTGTAGTGCAAGCAGGACTTTGAAGGCATTGCATGTAAAAATGGTATTACCTTTGCAACAGCAACGAAATAAAATAAAATATCAACCTGCAACTGATATCTAACTCACGTCCAATATGCCAGAGCTGAGATCGTATGTTGCTAGGTATGAACTAGTCTGGTGCCAGGACAACAAAGTGCGACGCGATATCGCAAAGTCCGCGTGTACCACTGGGGTACCATGGGACTTAACTGAGTTAATAAGAAGCCAGTCGCAATAGTCCCTTTCGTACCCCGGATAATAATTAAGTTATTTAGTACACCTTTCTTTAAGTACATCTATTTCACATGTAAAATATTGTTTCCCTTTACAGGCTGACGAGAAGACCAAGGGCCACATCAAAACTCCGGTGTTACCAAATGACTTATCCAAGGAGACTGTTCTTGGTATTTTCAATGTTATCTATTTCAAGGTAAGAAACATTTTTGTTTTAATAAAATTATCGAGTTTTGCGTGTTTTTGTCTGACTTTTTACTTTTGTTATCTAATTTCCAAGGTCAATGTCTTCTCAGATTGTCACATTCCCTTTTATATTGTGGTTAAATTACTATATACGGTACAAAATTGTTTTAAAGTAATAAACCAGAGCTTCCAACGCCATGTTTAACCGTGAGTCGCGGCTACTGGCTTTCCTCTACGCTACAGTTTACGGTTAAGGTGTCGCCGGCCGTCGTCCCGCCACACAAGTCAAATTGGTCATTAAAAGTAGATCCTGATTCTTCCTTTTTTCTTTCTACATATTCTACTTTCTAGAGTACCAGAACATACACACATCAAAAGTGTCTAGGGATCAAGTACATTTTAGAAGATCGCAATCATGAGTATGTTTTACAAAAACTGAATTCATTCATAATTTATTCAATTTAGTCATTGATACAGGCATGGGGAATAAGGTAGGAGACCAATCCAGAAGATTAGATTTGATTTAAGTAAATTAGATATTTTTAGAGCTAAAAATGTTCTTGATCCCTAGACACTTTTGATGTGTGTAAATAACCAAGCTAAGCAGCAAACTTGCAAAATATACATCTTGCAACAAGGGAAAAATGCCTGCAAACATTTTGAAAAATCCCCTGACACACTCTACCAGCGTCTCCGAATTGGAATGGTAATAAACAAATAACACTCTGTAGTTTTATTACACAAACACGCGTTAAATAGTTTCCTAAGTTCCACAGTGCTGTGTTGTGACGGCGAATATAACACATGTGTCACCACCCCAGCCCAGCTTTTTCCGTCTTGGGGGTCGTAAGAGGCGAGGGAACTTTCCAGAAGACGGGCAGCAGAGCTCTTTGTGAGTTAAACCACAATACTACTGCGATCGCCAACCCGCCGCCAAGCGTGGCGATTATTGGCAATTTCCTCCAAATTGATAATGGAAATCATTGGGGGGGCCCTCGTCCATCAGTGGACGGCTATGGCTGATGATGAAATACCACAGTACTAACCCACTTGTGTCGCAAAGAACATAAAATCTTACATATTCCCCAGGGAAAATGGGAAGAAACTTTCAACCCTGACTCCACTCATGACGGGGAATTCCACGTGAGCCGAAGTGAAGCTGTGACCAAGTCACTGATGTCCATGGAAAAGCGTCTCTTCTACGCCGAGTCTGAGAAGCTGGATGCAAAGGTAATAAGAAGTATCCCGGGTCATTTCACATTTTGACCCCCAAACCACATAAAACTTTGTATCATGAATGAGAATGATTATATTTCTTACATAAATACATTTAGATAGATACATACACAGAAAGGGGTATGTCAGGACCGTGACAAATGGAGATCTGTAGTCTCTGCCTACCCCTCTGGGAGACAGTCGTGAAGTGTATGTATGTACATACACAGATGCCTATATATAGCCACACTTAACCTCACCGTTAAGTCCATCTTGGTCGTGAATAAAAAATTGGTAAAGGTAGGTTCATCTTGAACCTAAAATAACTGTCTGTCTGTCTGTAACTGTATAAATGTCTCCGACCATTGAAGGCCACTTTACGTTAAAAGACACTGTAGCTGGCTACGGCACGGGAAAATACACCTATTTCGTAGCTAATTAATACGTAATCAGTTTCCAAATGGGTCTAGGTCTGGGTCGTTCTTTCCCGTGCCGTAGCTAGCTACCAAATCCAGCTACGAAATTTGACTACGGCATTGAGGATTACAGTGTATTTTAACGTAAAGTGTGTACTATGTGTCCTTATGGGTTATAACCTATTGGGCATCAGGCATTTGTGGGGGATTTAAGGGACTATGAAGCCCATTATACCACAACGCGTATAAACCCTAAAATAGAGATGGACCCACTAACTATAACGTTGGGTTGGTTATCCGTAAACATTTCGTTCCATCCTTTTGACTCCACCGCAATGATATCAATAAGATCCAGTTTCGCGTAACAAAAAAATAATAAATAACTATTCCAATTGTAGATCTTACAGATTATAATGTTGTCAACTGTTTGTCAAATACTCCTTGGCCAGAAGAACTTGACCTGAGTTGTGTTATTCTCGCCACAAACTTCATTATAATAGACCGTTCACAGTTAGTTTACCTTTGACAGACGTCATTATATTATGATATGCCAGACGCGGCGTTTAGTAATTACAGCCAGAGAAGATTATTGTGGTGCCAAGTGGAAAGAACGGAACATTTTGCCTCTACCATCCCATCTTTGGGGGAATATTTCTTATTCTTTTTCTTTTTACTTGATGGCAGATTGTAGAATTGCCATACAAGGAGGAAGGTTTCCGAATGGTGATACTTCTACCCAATGACGTGGAAGGCCTACCCTCGATGCTGGACAAAATGGCCGAAGGAGACGCATTCTACGATGCCCTCCAGTCCATGAAGCGCTCATCAGCCGACGTGGATCTTTTGCTGCCCAAATTTGAAATCCGGACTAAAATGGACCTGAAGAATTTGATATCTAAGGTTTAAATATTTATTATTATTTAAGTATTTTAATTCGGAAAATATATTTTAAGACAAAGTCTAGTTTCTGTAGACCTTACTCTGAGTCAATTTCTCAAGGACACGACATAACAAATACCCATTCTGATTGGCTGTTACATCACGCTTCGTGCGACTCAGCTTCTGTCAACATAACCCCAGCGTGTCATGTGGCTTGTCACATCTTTGTTGGAGCGCTGTGCTAGGGGGGGAGCATGTGTCAATGCACCGATGCAAGTTCGAGAGTATCGCAGACTTGCCCCCAACAGCCCAACGTTTCCCGTCGTGGGGGTCTGTGCGTGGCTACCGACAGACCTCTCCAGAGACCGGGCAGCAACGCTCTCTGTGAGTTAAACCACAACATCACTGCGGTCGCCAACCCGCCTGCCCGGCGTGACGGTTATTGCCATTTCCTCGCCCGAGGCCCCCATCCAACAGTGGACGTCATGTGACTGATGATGGATCCCGGGTACAAACGGGTGACTCACAAAACCTGGCGTCAGGATGAACAGTCTCCTTTAGAATGTCTATTTTGCAGAATATATTGAGGAACCAATGGTTTAATGGTAGGCACTAAATGGCACCAATAGTCTAGATATGCAGAATTCTTTTTAAACCTTAAAAAATGGGGTGACTCATCATTCTGACGGTCACGGTGTATTTACCTATTGTATGTTTACGCCTGCAGCTCGGTGCATCAAAGATATTCACGGAATCAACGACAGGCGTCATAGAGAATACACCAGTGGTGATCGGAAAGGCGTTCCAGGAAGCTTTCATCAAGGTGGACGAAGAAGGTGCCACCGCTACAGCCGTTTCTGGTAAATATCATTTAAAGTTCCATCTGAGTCCAAAACTATAGTCGGCGTCATCTAAGAAGCAAATCCATGAACAATTTTTAGAATGGATGTGACTGACAACCAAATGTATGGCGATGACATTTGTATCTCAGCTTTGGACGTCCTATAGCTTCTAAGCTCGTTGTCATCAATTAATAGTGAAGCATTTTTTTTGTTCATGAATCGAAGTGACAACATTTCGATTATGCAGATATATGTAAAATAAATATAATACGCTCTACAGCACTTATTATGAACAGCTAACAAATAGGTTTCATCTTGTCGAAACCTTGTTTGTTGCTCATAAAAAAATTACGACGACTTTAATTGACGGTACCAATACATCTTCGTTTCTAAAATAAATCGAATCTTTCCAATATTATACAACACTATCAGTCTAGGCTACGCATGTCAATCGACCTGTCAGAATTTGCTTCTTACGTGACGCCGACTACAGGATACCCCGTACTATATGTAGATGTAGACTTACATTATGTTTCTTATCACGTGCCTAAGAATGGAACGATTCCATTAAATGAACAATTGAATGCTTGTAGCACGTAATAGGCCACTTTCATATTATGCAAACGATCTTGTTGTACCTCTTGTGAGCAGTTTTTCATTCACACTGCACGCTCATTATTCAGTTATTTTTTAGAACTATGTAAAGAAAAACCAATTTGTTTTAGGAAGAAGGTATTGCCATTTTTAAGGCGCCGTGGTAGGTCCTCAGGGGCCTAAGTCTACTACATTCTCGTAGCTGCTTTGGCATCGTATATTTTGTTACTTTCCCCTCACTGTCGCCCCTAGTAAACCAGAGATGCACGTAGTTTGCCGCTACAATGCCAGAGCGATGTAGCAGCTTGGCTCCAAGTTTGCAACATGTATATTACTTATATTGCAACAGAACAATACTTAACTAAGTAGTACGTTTTTATTTGAATTTCGAAGCCTGATTAGGAAGCTAGTGTAAGTATCATATCAAATCGTCATTCTGATGTAAACACCGAATTTTAGCTCGTGCAGTTTCTTTTTTTCCTGCCTTTGAAGGGACTAAGGAATGGTTACCTACTACCGTTTTATTTTAGGTGGTTTGATAATGCTGACTTCATCACTCATTGAGCCGCCCCAGAGACTAGTCTTCCACGCGACGCATCCTTTCGCCTTCGCCATCCTGCACCGGGACACTGTCCTCTTCTCTGGCACTTACTATAAGTAACAAGTAGATGCAGTTTGCATGTTGGTTTGTACTTTTATTCCTTTGTGAAATCACTATTTTTTATTCTACCTCACCTGTATAGCATGTTGCAGGTTTTTAATATTCGTGCCTAGCAAATACGTGGGGTTAGAACACTGGGAAAACGATCAAACGGTAAATGTCATTGTATAAAAACTAAATAATAAATACACTTCACCACTTTTAATCCCAAGCTGGGTAAGCAGAGACACTTGCTAAACAAATGCCCACTCACCAAGCGTATTTAACCCAACGTGACAGGGGCCCATCGCCGTTATAGGGTTCACACACCTTATGGTGTGCGGGTTTCATCACGATGTTGTCCTTCATCGTACGAACGTTGCGGTGCGTACATAGGTTCTGAAAAAGAGTCCCGCTTCGGCCGCTAAAATAGGAAAGAATTAATGAAATATACAGGGTGACTGGTAAAGGTCTGGCCATAGCAAAAGGTCATGTAAAAGAGGTTATTTGCTACCTATTAAGGCTAACATTCTCTAACTAAAGTGTTATAGTTTAGGAGCTATGCCAATTTTAGATTTTTTATGGATTTGCTCCAAAATTTTACCATTTGTTTTGTATGGAACTTTTTATGAATACCTAATTTTCTTCCACCAGCTTGGCGACTGAAGGCGCTCGCTGCTTTTCCTCAAGTGGGCTTCCACGCGACGCATCCATTCGCATTTGCCATCTTACGATATGACATTGTTATGTTTATAGGCACGTATGTAAAATAAATGAAAATGCTTAACTTCAACATTTTAGAGGAAAACTGTAAAGACAAGGTTACTGATAACCATGCTATTTGTTGGCTATTTAATGACATACTATTTGGAAAAAATCCCGTTTTATTGTTGTTCTTATTAAGAGTCAAATAAATAAACAATAAATTAATTACACGCCTTTTTAATCATATAGCTGGGTAGACAAAGACCATTGGTATACGCCTATAGGCTGTTCACTAATTCGACGAAAGATTTGATACTTCGTATCATGTACGGATACCTAATAGATTTAAAAAAAAAAATTCTAGGAAGGAGATTGCCGATCCTTACGTAATGAAATTTCCGATTTGTCGTACTGGCTACTTTGATCTTAACTATCTCCTCTTTGGTCAGAAACTTCAAATTTAAACAGATATTAACAAAATGCATTTGTGTTTCGAAAACCGCAATTCAATTCATTTTTTCTCTTTTGTTTTTTATCTGCTTCACTCATTTAACAAAATAGAAAACTAAGAGTACGAGTTCCACCGTGGCACCAGTGCCGCAGAAACGGCTCGAAGGATTAATGATATGTGTGGTGGTGGCGCAAAATAATGTACATTTCAACCACGCGGCCAACTGCTCTGATAGGAAAGATCTTTTTCCAGGGGTTAGTAAAGATTTGTTAGAAACATAATCCCAAAGGAAAAATTTGTTACACTAAATATTGGCCAAATTAGGTCCGACAGAATATGGCCGCTCCGACCGCATGTTGCGGTAGATATCAAACGCTATAAAACAGTATCTACACTATGACTAAGGACTTTTGATACATCATTGGAAAGCTTTTGATTTGTTACATTTGTTAGGCTATATGTCGGCACTGTTGCATTAATTAACAAAAAGTTATGAACATAATTAGATTACAATAATATCGATGCTTACAACTACGCAATAAGTTAGTTTTTTTAAAGTATTTTATTATCAGTCGTTAGTAAAAGATTTGTTACAATCAATGAAAGCGTAATCCAACTAATAAATTAATAGGCTTTTTTGTTAGAGCGAATTTAAGTTGGCCGCTCCGTAGGCCATATGCCGAAAATATTGTGACGTCTAATTAGCTACGGGATTCGTATTTTTAACAATTGTCAATGCAAAACTATGCAATATATTCTTCATTATCGACTTATTAAGGAATCAAAACTCAAACTTACACAATTTAGGAAAAAATAACAATAACCTTTTACTATGGATATTGTCTCAAGTACGGTGACTATGATTCAAGGTAAATTGTTTTCATACTCGCCCCGTAAAAAAACACAGTTTGATTTGTCATGATGCTTTATTCAAAATCAACATAAATTATTAACAAAAAATAAAGGTAAATAAAATATCAACTATTGAGCCCATCACACCTACGTTAAAAAATAATAATAATCACTGTTAAACTGCTAACATTGAACTAGGTAGGTACGATTAATTATTGTATTTTTTTTTTTCATTTACCTACAGTTTTGAAATGCAAACAAGGAGAAACGATTTTAAAAAGGAAAAAAAACAGGTACGTGATACCTACTGGAATATAAAAATTATAAGAAGTTTCTTTCTTATTTACTACCTTACTGGCTTACCACCTAGCTTCGCCACTAGTAGGTACCTACTACATTTTCTTCTCATGTGTAGTTATAAAACTTGTACTTGTCATGTCACATATTTGTACGCTTGTATTACTATCAATCTATAAGTAACTAGGTACTTACGGTATACAATGTATACGCTTTACAATAAGCGATTGGTCAGGTATCCGTTTCCACTGCCACCGCTGCTCGTTCATAATTATTATAAATTGCATATAACAATAATGAGTTCCAGTCACTTTAATATCCGTGATGAGATGAGTTCGAACAGATTTGTCGTTATTTAACAGTGAACCACCTGCACTTTAGTTCACAATTACACACACTCCATGTAGGTAGGTACTGTAACACGTGTCAATTCAATTTAACGTTCGTCACATAGATGAGTTCGGTAACATAATCGATAGTGTCACAGCCCACAAGAACAATTGTGAGGATAAATCGTTCATAAATGTTCCTTTAGGACAAAGCGTGGTAAATTTTTAACTCGCTTAGCAAAATTTAAGTTACCCTATTGATGTATGCCGACGGTAGCATGAGAAAAAGTAGATAAGGAATTACTTACTAACTTACGTTCGCCGCCGGAACATTTTGATCTTTTGTTTCGTCAGGTGTGTTATCTTTTCTTTTGTTTGAATAATATTTAAAATGTTCTGTATTTCAAAAAAACAAATAATAGGTACCGAATTTTGACGATTCTTAGTAAATTATGACTTAAAACAGATGTTTAATAACTATAAATAAAATAAAAGTGTAGGTACCTAAGCTTTTTAGTTTTTATTATATCTTTATGATTGGTATTGCAACAGGTACGTTTTAGGTATATGCTGCGTTTATAAAAGTTAACGTACACAAACACTACACAAACTATATTAGTTCAGTACCTATATTACAACTCATACCTTCATAGGTAAGTAGTTAAAGTATCATGGTCCAGTTAACGAATGGGCTTAAGTAAAACATTGCTAGCTTGTTATCAAAAAGTCAAATGATTAATTAACCCATTACAGCCTAGCGGTGCCGTTTGGCACCCAAATTGACATGGTTTTCTTTTTGTATATTATGAGGGTAGTTTATGATACAGGTCGTCGATTGTCATTTTATTCAGTACTAAGTCGATATTTTAATTATTTCCGAGGATTTTATATGATTATTTCGTTAATTGGTGGTGAAAAAGTGTGTGTGCATCTATGTGATTATTTTTTTTGACGAAAATGGATGCTGTGTTCACGTAAGTATGCAATATTTTTAAAGTTTAGTATATAAATAAACTTACATAGTGTTTAGGTTACTGTAATGTGTTTATTTTCATCATATTGAATTGAAATAGCAATGAATTTTGTCTTATACATAATTTACATAGAGTTGTAACCTACGGGTGCCATATGGCACCGCTAGGCGCTTATGTTGTATTTTCATGTTACATACAATTTATTTTATTTTTCTGTATAATGATATTATTTTCGTTTACAGAGGGTGTACATTCCACAAGACATTCGTTTTACTTGAGGAGCTTTGTTATTTAGTTGGATTGATAATGTTGAGTCTCCTGAATCCATAATCGGTTCAGACCAAGATTCAGGTGATAAAAACGACGGTTGTTTTATAAATAATGTAACTGGCCGTCAACTCAATACCTGTTGTAAAGTGGCATTTGCATCTACTGCAATGTCACGAGCACAAGGGCTTTCCTCCGAAATGAAGAACAGACCAGAATTCGAAGATACACATCCGGCAGCTAGGCCTTCTCGGGCCAGTTAGGTGACATCTTGAGGCACAGGATGAGATACAGATGTATATGATGTTTACTATTGTATCTAGTCGCAGTCGCAACAATTCCAGAATTCGAGTACGTCCATAGTAATAAATCTGAGACTTCTGATTTTGTAGCAGTTGAACCACCAAGGAAAAATTCTGAACATGCTACACGAAAATGGACTAACGATGATTTGGTACGTGTAACGCCAATTTTTCCTGAAGTTACCTGTGTTGTAATTCACGTAGAGAAAATACGTATGTTTTTAGAGGAATTGTGATCAACCTATTAGATAAAATGCGATATTGGGATCTGTGCAGCCTGCAGTTTTCAATTTTATGTGTGAATGTAATAAAAAAATAAGCAAATTTATGTAACGTACCTATCAAATTTTATTAAATATTTGCGTAAAATATCGACCGTTATTCTTTGAATCTTCCTAAAATATGTCATTCATTATTCGTACTACAAAATCAGTCCCAGAAATAGCCTTAATAGTGATTAGTCCTGTACGGTGAAAAGACAACATATTGACCTAGCGGTGCCATATGGCACCCGTGATTTTTTCCAGAAGTAAGAATTCCACATGATTTTCAATGATTGGGAATAAATAAGGGATGCTCTAACAACAATATATCCAAAATTCAAGCAATTCTGAGACAAAAAATAATTCAGGTCATAATGGGTTAATCATAGGTACTAGTCTTCACACTGGAATTATCTAAAGATTTCAGAGAATTTATCACAGAAACTTGACAAATCAAACTGTGTTTTTTTACGGGGCGAGTATGAAAACAATTTACCTTGAATCGTAGTCACCGTACTTGAGACAATATCCATAGTAAAAGGTTATTGTTATTTTTTCCTAAATTGTGTAAGTTTGGGTTTTGATTCCTTAATAAGTCGATAATGAAGAATATATTGGATAGTTTTGCATTGACAATTGTTAAAAA
>SJJU01020336.1:0-13763 GCA_012932125.1 Conopomorpha cramerella
ATTGTTTAGCACATGTAGAAGTCATCTAGTTTTCTATACATTGGTACATCCCTGGGTCCATAGCTGGACAACTAATGCCTATAAACCCTAATGGGGTGGGCAGATTCTACGAGAACTTTAACTTACCATTGCAAGGTTTTTCTACTTGGTAGACACGCATATCGCTGTCCCTATCATCATTATCATTAGCCATGTGGTGACGGCGAATATAATACATGTGTCACCAACCCAGCCCAACTTTTCCCGTCATGGGGATCGTAAGAGACGACCGAGGTAACTCTCCAGAAGACGGAAAGTAGTGCTCTCTGTGAGTTAAACCAAAACACAACTGCGATCGTCAACACGCGTGTCAAGCGTGGCGATTATTGGCATTTCCCCACAATTGATCAAAGAGATCATTGGGGTACGCCCTCGTCCAACTCTGGACGTCACTTCAATGATGATGATCATCATTAGGTACTGGTGTGAACGGGAGAGCTAGATGCTTCACTCTGGAGGTACGCGCGTACATGCTAACAAGAATTGCACCGCATAACAGTGGCAGGCTTAAAGTTCTCATAAAAAGAATAGTCATTGTAAAGTACTAATTGAGAGCTAGAGAATAAGTTTGTGTGAATAAATAAAATTACTTTAATTGTGGTTATATTAAGATAATACTTAAGGTCACAGCACACAATATCAACTCAGAAAGGGATGCGTCACCGTATCAACTCAACCGTTAAGTATTATTTGTATGAAACCTCTTACTAATCGGAATTATCCAAAAGAAATGCACACTAATCGGAAACGTAACGTTGCCGTAATGGATTTGCCTCGGGATAAGCTCACAAACCGCGGTGATGTGGTGACGATCCCATTCCGAATTGATACAATTTGCGTAATTAGGTATTAGATGTATCAACACAGTGTCGCATCGATAGAATACGTGATAGCTAATGATATAGGTAATGGCAATAATAAAAAAGAGAAATAAACAAGTATTTATTGCATATATATCTTAAATATAAAATCAGTAAAGTGGTTCCGAAAAGATTGTAAATAATAATAATTTGTTCTATTAGATCCCGCCACGGCGTTTTGAGACATTATGTCAACCTTTTCTTTTTCTATGGAGAGAGATAGAAATACATAGAAAAGAAGAAAATGTTATTATTTTATTTGACAAAACCGAATACCTAATATCCATATAATTGTGATCATAACAATTTACATTATACTAAATTGCATACCAAAACATGCGTACACAGATGCGAAAAGATAATAATTGCGCTAATAAGGACTAGTGTAAATTAAATAATATACGTATATTTATGTCAGTAACTTATACATAGTGTTAGTTCAATTTTTACATTAAAATAAATAAATCTACTTTCCTACTAATATTATAAATGCGAAAGTTTGGATGGATGTATGTATTGATGATTGTCCTTCTTTCACACAAAAAATACTGGACTGATCAAACTAGAATAACATATATTTATTATATTATATTATGTGTATTTTCTTAACAAGTGCCTCTGCCTAGCTCGCTTGGCTTGGTGAAGTGTATTTTTTTATATTGATAAAACAACTTTTGCCGGGTCAGCTAGTAATTTATAACTCGTAGTTAAAAAACAGTTTCACTTACTAAGCTAGATTCTGTATTAAGAGATATTTAGATATTCTCAATTCTTTATTTCGTTCTGCAATGGTACTCTTAGGTGGTAAGTTAATGGTTAGTGCAACTACATTGTAGATCCTGATGGACACAGCAATATGGCGTAGGAGAGAGGGAGATTCGTATAGATTTATATTTCTAGAAAGTTATAATAGTTAGATACGCACTATATCGGTAATATATTAGTATATTTTATTATATATTGGTACAATATAGATTTATGTTAATAATATGTTATGATCTATCTATTTTAAAACATCTGTGAAATATTAATTTATAGTATTATAGTTTTTAGAGATGATATGTTGTATTTACACAAAAATGTATTTTTGACCCGGTATTTTCGCTCACACGTCACCCGGACACTGACCCGGACCTATGTTTCTCCCATATTATGAGGTAGAGAATACTTTATTATTTAGTCCACCCAGCGGCGTGCATACCATACAGGAAAAAAGACACTGCCTACCTTAGTATTTTGGCTGACCCGACCAAATACTAGAGTTCTGCCGACATACGAGGAAAAGGCGTAACTTATATTATTATCTTTTTTCATGGGAATATCTGTTTTAATAGTTCGAATTAGTCTTGCACTAAAGCAGTTACGTCCTTTCTTCGTATGAAAGCAGAGTTATTGCTAGATCTTTTTTTGTTGTACTCACGACATAGGCTAACAAAGGTCGTTTTGTGGGTGAGTAGATATGTAGGTACCTTTATTTCGTAACGACAAGTTACCTATACAAAGGTGTCAATCCTTGGGGATTACTGCCTACCTTGTCGTAAAAACCAATGCATGCCACTGAGTCCACCCATTGTACTTTTGGTGCAATAAAGTATTAAATAACAGTAATACGTGTGAGTAAAAAGCTGTGATAGTTCGCAGTGAATAAAGCTTGAACACCCTTGACTGTACAGAGCTTCCAAGTACAACCTATTCATAGACAGAAAATCCAATTAGCTTTTGTGGATGATTAGAACAAAGGACCACAGCTATTAGAACTCGATACTTACTTGCGTCAATGAGAAATTCAATAAGGTACCGATTATAATAAATAATAACTTCGAGGAAACAATTTTCAGAATACCTACCTACCACAGGTATTAAATAAACGTCGTTAGTACTAACAATAGGTTTTTGGAGCTTTCGGTCGTTCACCGGAAAGCAAGAGATATCAAATGTATTTTGACTAAAATTATAATATACCTATTGTAAAAAGACCCCGAGTTCTTAGAAACGTTGTCGGTATTTTTTAATATGAACAATTTTTGCTATGGTGACAATGCGGCGAAATGATATTTTTTTTGTTTCCATACGAAATAAATAATTTTCTGCCTCGGGTGAGGACATTTTGTATGGAGTTGAAAAAAATAATTTACGTTGCCCGCATTGTCGCCATAGTAAACGTTGTTTATATTGACGAACCCAACAACGTTTCTAAGACCATTGCTCGGGGACCTTTTACACGCAATATATCAAATACCTATGTCAGTAGGTTACCTGGAAGAAATCGCTTTGTGCGATAATGTCGCCTTTTCCAATCTTTCTTTTTACACAAAAGAAAAACAATTTTTTTAATGTACAGTGTGCAATAAAAAGTTATTTCAGCTTTTTGTTCAGTACTGGCCTGGTGTCGGAGAAGAGCAGTTTACCTAATGGTATGTTACTAATTTCATACGTACCATATACATATACCTACGTCGCGCCCGTTTCCCAAAGAGGTAGACAGAGATTATGTACCTCAATTTGTAACGATCCTGGCAAATTTCGCCTCTTCCATATCCAACAATTACATACCTACATAAACTGCCGTCCACAATACCTAATGGGGAGCATAGAGCCGTTGTAAACATTGATGCTTCCAATGTATCTTTTAGCCTGACAGTTGGGGATTAGATCGAGAAAAAAAAAGTCTATCGGTTATAGGTGGCCAGTTCATCATCATTGACGATGGTACAAAGCATTTTGCACAAAAACACTTCCACACTAAAAGAAGTAGGTACATATTCCTTTCATCACGTAAAACATTTTTGCACTACTCGCATCCGTATAAAGTTTCCCCTCACACGCCGACCAGTCGCGTACACCTACGAAAATAATGTTATCCGGCAAACGTCGACTACGCAGCGCTCGCTATCTGCCCTAACAGCGCCGTAATGTAAATATCGTGCCTCGGGCGATGTGCCACGATGTGCAACCAACATCCGCACAGAATGTAGAGAGCCCGGGTCATTGAATAGCCCTCCTGCCCTCAACACGACCGGCCTCGACGAAATTGCCCCCTAAGCCCCGCCATATTGGCCGCAGTAAACAAACCTAACCCACAACGTTTGGATTCTAAATATTTCACTTCCTTCCGCTCTGGCAGGTGAGGTCACGACGACGACGTCAATAATAATGTACCTTATATTTATTACGTAGTGATTTCCCAGATACCAATTCTTTATGTCTTCTGTTAAGCATGTTGCTGATTGAGTTGATGATAATTATACCTTAGGTAGGTATATTTTTCATCAACTCACGGTATATTATACGATAACGAAAAAAACATGATGTAGACTGTGTTCATCTAAATCTGCAATTGTAACGGCAGATTCGATTAATTTCACCACAATATCGTTCTTACAGAAAACAAACCGTTGTAACATTTACCAAATACTAAAAAAGATGTAAGCTTAATCGCGGGTCATGTTGATGTTTGAAACTCACAATTTCTGTTTTAAAATGGTCAAAACTTAAAAAGGGATATCAGCTCTATAACTATAGAATAACTATATAACTATAGAGCTGACAGATTTTTTTATTCAGAAATAGTACCACCAAGTTTTAGAACCATAACTTAACAATAACTTTTTTGTCATATAAACATTTACCCCCCTTTTTATCCCCCCCGAAGGATTTAAAAAAATCTTTTCTTATCTCACGTATACATCATGAAAATAACCTCTGTGCCACATTTCAACTTTCTATGGTAAATGATTTTGGCTGGACGTTTATGAGTCAGTGATGAATGAATCAGTGAGGACATTGATTTTTATATAATATAGATGATACGCGAAAAAACAGTTCAAAAGAAGCGGTACCGCGGGAAAAATACACGACCAGACACAGATAGAAATAACAGAACAACTCAATTCAAGCTACAAATTAATGGTAACTTGCCGGATAGCACTGCAGCGTAGCTAGAGTATACTACACCAGTAGATACTGAATCTCGTCTGAAGATACATTTGGAAGTAAAGAAAGCTCAACTAACAGTGGTCGCAGTGCACCACAGACAGTCACTCAATGAACACAATGCCGCAGATGCGAGTGTTGAAGCAGTCAGTGGCGACAATTAAAACGGTAAACATATTTACAACCTAGATCTAGTCAGCGTGTTACTAAACATTCAATAAGTCGGTAAAGCAATGTACTATTTTGCAAACTGCTCTATCATTACGTTTAATTGATCACGTCTCACTTCTGTGTGATGGAAAGATTGTGTTTAGTTAGAAACGATGAGGTCGGGCGGTGTTGTTACGTCAATGTACATATTATGCAGATTCTCCAACAGGTAGATGACACTTTCGAAATCAACACAATAATATTTACAAGTTTGTCTCAATATAAACATAAAAATGCCAATGTTGTCACACAACACACCATACGACACAAGGAAAATGTTACAAAATATACGTAGCACTCCCAAGAATTACCATTTCTGTAGAGAAATAATCAAGGAAAAACGACAAAATGTCAGTTCGGCAGAGTGTAATTTCACCGCGCAAAAAGGCTCAGGTTGAACACGAAGTCTTTTAATTTAAAAGTGGGCAGATTTTTGCGTATCTTTTTTTTTTTCTTAATAAAAAAATGTCTCGGTATTCGCGATATCAGCAGCTGGAATCTCATTTTCGAGAATTTAGGGTCGTTGGTTCACGCCTCCTCACTTACGTTGACCTGACTCCAGTGAGGCTCCACGGCGAAATTGCATTACGAAACCGCGAATTATTGTTGTGAATTATCACGATCATAAAGTTAAAAAAATGGTACATAAAGCCACTCTATATGGAGATTCCGAAACGATCATCATGGTCTCAATGTCTTTCTATTTCGAAATAAATGACAACGGAAATAACAGCTGCAGTTGAAGTATCGTGCGGGTCAAGGATGTACAATACATTATGATAGTTGCTAGCTGTTTTTATTTCATATATAGGAAGCAGACGAAAAGTGTTACAATGATGCAAGCAATATAGCACGATCAATATCCCAAATGTTCCATTATGAGTTAGACTGGTATTTCTAGGGTTCGGACTGACACATTTATTCCTATCCAAATTCATAGATTTCATTATCCAAGTAGGTGCTTGTTATGGGTAATTACTTTGTATTATGTCCATAATTTTCTTGAAACAATGCATTTACAAAACTTAATTTTAGGAAACAAATGACACAAATAAATGAATAATAAAGTTTGTTATCCGAAGTTCTATGCATCCAAATATTAATTATTAATTTATTATTGTAGTAATACGAGACAATAATTGAGGATACCCACAAATAAAATACAATCCCAACTGATGAAAATAACTAGGTGATGATGTATCTGTACCGAGGAAGTAATAAATACTGTAATATTATGTCATCTCACAAAACAGAAAAAATACAGAATCAACAAAGAACAAAAAGTGATTAACGTGAGAACGGGAGCTGGGAACAACAAGTCTTTCAACCGAAAGACACAATAGCATTCCCATAATCCTCCAGTGTGCCTTACAAGGAACATCGTACAATAACATTGAACATCGATCAATCAGCTCTAATCTCCTTACGCAGCCTAAGGGAGTATCTGGGTTAGCTTGCACAGGGACGCAACTTGGAATCTACGCCATTGTCCCGGTGTGCACCGTCCGTCGTTCGGAAATCTCTTGTCCAATGACCAGGACAATACATTGAACAGATACGATGTACCTATGTGTGTGATATCGTAATAGGCTTATGCAGGCGTAGAAGGGTAGACGCGAGATACCTAAGGAACGTGACTAGGGTATTACTTAGTACAATTAGAATTACTATACTAGCATCGTTCAATGAAGTAAATTTTGACCTTTCCTTCATTTCTACGTAGTAGGAATATTTCATTGAATACGGCGAAAACTTGTATTTGACATTTGTTAGATTTGACTTCTTATGACAACGTGAATTTATACTCGTAGTGCAGCAGTATTTTCTATACAAATTAAAATAATATTAGGAAATAAAAAATATTTGATTGTTTGGGTGAATTGAAAAGGCCTTGAAAGTATTAGAATATTGTTTCTTTAATCTTTCGGAAGCTGCATTGGTGACGTAGGTATGTATGTATATAAAAATCAAAGACCTGACTGAATTATTCACCTTTGACTCAACAACTCCCAGCCCAACCCTTGACTCTAGACAGCTGATTTTTTGCACAGGGATTCCTTTTATGGTGTTTACGTGAGATACAAAAGGATTTATCAAAATTCATCACCTAAGGGCGTAAAAAGAGGGTAGAACCGAGTAGTAGTATTTTTAATACTATACTGAAACTATGCGTATAAAATACTAAGGCAGGCAGTGTCTTTTTACCTATATGGTGTGCACGCCACTGATTGTAAGTTATATTTACTCCAGAAATTCCCACGGGCACGAAATTAAACTCGAATAACACCGCGCGGCACAGCTATTTGTAATATCAACACAGTCTTTGTACAATTTAAGATGAGAACGGAAACGAGTGAGAAGTATTCAGCTCACGTTTGTTAGTGATTTAATTAAGTACTCGAATACGATGTTACTGAAAAATTCTTGACTCCAGAAAAACTCCCGACAGAAAGTAAAATACACAGGAGAATCAAATTAACAAGAGAGTTCCCATTTTTAGCTGATTTTTGAGAACGCGCCTGAAATATATGTTTATGAGAAATACATTTAAAAAACATCGTTATTACTATGTAGTATTCACTGGCGAAACAAGCTCAAATTACTAACCAAGCGGATTAATTGAATCCCGAAAATTCCCTAGAGCGACATAGATCCTATGGAATTAATACTATAATTTAATGAAAAATATAATACACCACGGCTTGTAATCCCGAAGCGGGGTAGGAAGAGGCTCTTGCTACGTAAATGCCCACGGTTCACCAAGCGTATTTAACCCACCGCGACAGGGGATGGGCCCATCGCCGTAATGATGTAGTGAATTGTAAGTTAAGAAAGGTATATAATTAATTATATTTACCTGTTAGTCGTTACCGAAGGACTCAGAATTATAACATATTCTTGTAATTACCTGAAAAAGAAATGAAACATTCTTTGAGATTTATATTCCACTTGAAAACAAAATTGTGTCCTTGATGCTCTCTTGGTATAGCTATTTTAATACCTACACTACGAAAAGAAATGTAAGTAAGGTATCATAGATTTCTGCAATATTCATGACACTATTGATGCAACGTAACCTAACCTTTAAAACGTAGTAGGTACTCAAAGGGCAACGAAGCTCACTGATTCGTGTCAGAGATCATACTTACAAACTGAACAACACGCCTTACTCCCAGAGATGTAAGCACAGTCAATCACAGATTTTCAAAAGTTTACCTACACGCATTATGTTTTTAATTTGTACAATTTTAAAGGAAAAAGAACAGACTTCAACCTGGTTCAGTCCAATAAGATTTTCTAAAATTCCCTAGAGTTGTTGAGTTTGCGATCATCAAACCCTTTAATTCACGTTGAAAGATGATGATGAAATATTTTCTTACCGTCCAAAAATTATCGAATTTGTTCATAAAAAAAGTTATCGGCGAACAAACATAAAAAAACATAAGAAAGACTCCTTTTTAAAGTCGCTTATAAAATGGTTGATAAAAACTGAAACGTCACATTTACATTGACAGTAATGACAGGGCGCGAAACACATGATTTGTAGTTTATGTGGCAGTGAAGTAGAAATTAGACCATAAAGGCAATTGGGCTACAAGCGCGAGTCAAAATGAAGAAAAAAAAATCGCGAATCAAACGTGTCATTTGGCGGTGAAAAGGTTAATGTTCATAAGAAAGGACTCGATAATAGTAATAATAAAATAATAGAATGCAAAGATACTTTTCACGTTGTTGGGCACTTCAATATGAACCACTTTTACTATGGCGACAATGCGGAGCAATTAAAATATAATTGTCTCGAAGCAAAATTAAAAATTGATTACTTCGGGAGATGACATTTTGTTTGGAGACAAAAAAAACATATGTACATATTGACGAGCCCAAGAACGTTTCCAAGACCATTGCTCGGGGTCCTTTTACACGCAGTATAGTAGCATTTTATATCATATTAATGTTAATTTCTATAATAAGTACAGTAAAATACTCGAAATACATAGGGTGATTTAAAGATGTCGGCGTAAAGGCACATGTATTCATTATTAAACCAAATTACATTTGAATTACCACATCGCAATTTAATACAAAATTGTAATTATATACAATCAATAGAGATAATCTTTCTGTACAATTTACATAAGTGACGATCATTTGGGACAATTGCTGCGTACACTTGTCATGGTTTAATTACGTAAGTGAAAAATAATTATACAAAAGTATTAAAGGTAATTTCGTTTTTCAGTACCTATAATCAAGTACCTACGTAGTAGAATCCATAAAAGTAGTAGAATTCAACTCATCTGTATGTATGTAAAAATAAATACTCTTAGTGGGTAAGTAAAGGTATTTTTTAAAATCCTATTTTATCATATTTTCATAGATAACCTGTCAAACTCTATGGAAATATTGCAGACAGGCATTTTAATAAAGCCGAAACTCTTTTCTCTGGTAGTCCTTGAAGTGGTAAAATGGTGAACCCATTTGGATATTATACCACTTCAACTCTCTCTTCAGTCAGATTTAATATGAGTTTATCTACCAGGTTAAACATCGCAGATCATGTGATCTCCATGTACCTCCTGTGATGCCCCTGCTTAACATCATGTAGGTTGGTAGTCAAACGCTTGTTCACCGTGTTTTAAAAAACAACATGTGAACTGTTCTTCGAAAGCGTACACCTACGATACAAACGATAGTCAGAAAAATTCTATTTGGCCATTCCTTCGGTATTCAAACGGACGAGTTTTCCTTCACGTCCGGCGCTGTTTGATCTCACTTGTATAAGGAAACTTTAGACCAAACTCAATAGACAACCCAAGAATCGGCCAGTTGCAATAACATGAAACTTTTATCTGAGAGATTCTCGAGTTACGTTCATTCTATACGCGCCGTGAAACATTTTTTGATAAACTTGTGTATCCTGAACTCACCTTTCAAATATTTTGCAAGAGATAGTGAGGAGTAACCTCCTGCAGTTTGTCGAGCTAATAACATTCGTAGCTCGCTCATTCTTCGTTGAGCCAATTTCAAATTATTGGCAGTAAAAGGAAGGGAATGCTTTGCAATTTTCGATACAGTATGAAACCGTTGAAAACTTTGATAGTGTTTCAATATTTACAAGAATATCGAGTTGTGAAGAGCGAAATGCTGCAGACGTGTTATCTTATGGAAATGTATTCAAGTTGTGCATAGGATGCTAGTTGAATAGATGCAAGTTGTTGTTACGGGCTTGATCATTTTGATGAAGATGTATTGTACAGACAGCACCACAAAATTTCACGGCAGACCTTTTTTATATTACCTAATACTTTGTTTGTTTGTACTTAATTTTTTGTTCACATTTAAATTTATTTGGACTTCTATTTTTACCATATTATAATGCACGATGTATCTGAAATAACCCGACGATCTATAATAAAATTAGGACTCTTTCTCTGTCAATAAGCATCAATCTGTGCTTGTGGGAGCTTCAAGACACGGATACGAGTGCTGATCTAAAAGAAAATTTTAGTCTTATAATTAAAAGAGTGTTACTAATCAATCTACGACGACGGCCCCGATCGATGTTGGTATGAATTAGTTGACATCGGCCGATAACTTCCACCAAACCAATCAATCTATTGGTTAAAAACACCCTAAAACAACCATTGTAATCACATTTTTTAACAATCTTTACAAAAGCACATATTAAGTAAATGAAAGTACCTTCATGCGAACCACCCGCTTGCTCCCGATGCTTTTATAACGTACCTACAGTTTCAACTCGAGATCTGGTATAATATCGGTTAAAGTGTTCTTTATAAAACTTCAAGTTTAATTTTATTTTAAAGTTGTGCTGAGGACTTTTGGTATGCAGTTAGAGCGCCAGTTTCATATTAAACAATGAAAGCTTTCTATTGCGCCCGGGTAGCTATTATAGGTAACTGTTATTATTTCCGAGGGTGAAGAAAGAATAAATCTTATTTAAAATGCAATTTGAACAATCAAAACACGTTTTATCTTCTAGACGTCAAATTTGAATTTCCCTGTAATATTTCTTTGTGTTCGTCGTCAATCATCATACACAGGTGCAACTAATTATAGAATAATACAGTGAAAACTATAATTACACGATATTATCATCATCGTCGTCAATCTACTGCTGGACGAGGGCCTGCCCCAATAATTTCCTTGATAATTTGGTGGGGGAATACCAAGAATTCCCACGCTTGGCAGGCAGGTTGGCGATCGCAGTGGTGTTGTGTTTAACTCACAGAGAGCGCTGCTGCCCGTCGTTTGGAGAGTTCCCTCAATCGCTTCGCCACTTATATAGTATAACGTATTTTACAGCAAAATACAATTTATATATTATATACATCATCAATTAACAACAATTATCAAAATATGGGTATACATGAACTTAAAGGAAAACGTTATGTGTGTGTAAAAATAAATAAATAAATATAACCTCTATCAAAATCGCATCTCGTAAATACCGAGAATAGTACACATTTACCTAAATCACTGCAATAAACGCGTGGTAGGTGGCCCATAAACCGTCTCCTAAGGATATCCATTAAATCAAAAAAAGCTATTTATTTCATCCCCGAGACATAAAAAAGTTCATAGTATGAGTAAAAGGATATTGTGCGAGAAAAAGATTTGTTCCTAGAATGTAAGTTTTTTTTTTTGCAATCCTACTTATACTACAAACGCTATCTTTGTTTAAATGGATAATTGTTAGGGCTATTTGTTATACTTTTGTTAATCGGATTTTATTGAAATACTTTTCATTTACTAGTATATCTTATTATACAGAGTGTAAAAGGAACCCGAGCTCTGTATTTTTTTTTTTCAATCCCCATACAAAATGCCATGTACGGAGGCAAAAAATTTTCTATTTTGTATGGAGATGAAAATAAAAATTGTATTCCCCGCATTGTCGCCATAGTAAAAGTTGTTCATATTGACGAGCCCAACAACGTTTCTAAGACCATTGCTCGGAGTCCTTTTATATGCAGTGTAGGAATATCGGAACATAGGCGCATATTTATTCCGAAATTCCCACGAAAAGAGGACACATAACTGCAGTTAGTTTAAAAATAATTTGACAGTCATCATCAATAAATATATTAGGGTGTTCTTTTTCATACGATCATTTCGACGAAGCTAGTAATCAAAGATATCTACAACATTAAATTTTATAAAAAGCTATTGTTCACTTGCGTTACGAATACCTATTGATACCTATTGAACATACATTAAAGTTTTTTTGAACAAAGCGCTCTTACGGTTTGCTGTAAAACTGTTGCAAGGCACAAGATTTCATAGTAATTTTAATCATCGACTTCACGTCCTGACACGCCAACAACAATCTACACGTTCGATTTAAACTCACCACTTGTTATTCCGACCTTTAACCAGTTGAAAGGAGCTAAGCAAAGTAGATTTCCTCAAAACACACTCAAAACAAAACAGAAATCATCTTCTTGAGCCGCAGTGACTTTTGACTTCATTGCACATCAAAGATCAAAGTGTAGAAGAAAAGTATAGACTCATCTCGACTGAAGAATGCGCCGTTGAAACTTGGCAAATAATATTTGCATATTTGTTTTGGACTCCTAAGATTGTTCTTTGGAAACTTTCAAGTCTTCCGTGTTACTTTCGCGTGTTTCGACTAGCAAGTATAAAACTGTATCATATTTTCATTATAGTACACTCGTCTCGTACTTAGTGATGAAGGAATTCACTAGTGAATATAGTCATATACCTAGCTATTATTGTGCATTGCTTCTAGCCGAAATTTAAATGCATTTTCATGAAGACTTGAACGTGTTGTGAATATTGTATATTTATTTTTTTAATTATTTTTTATCAAATACTCGTATTTTTGTTTTATTTTATTTTTCTCTGTATGTATGTGTTGTTTTTTTGTATTATAAGTGAAATGTAACGTGTATGTTTAGGTCAATTTATTTAGTATTAACAGATTAATAATCTACTGCGCTACCTACTTTACAACACCTTAGCTTTTTCACCACAACTTGGGTTGACTGGTAGTAAATGCAATAGCATTAAGTCCGCCATTTGTTAAAAGAAATGTGCAATAAAGATTTAAACAAACAAACATGGACAACATGTATTATTACCATATTTATTCGAAGATCAAGATCTAGTTTTTTTTTTACTTTGTATGTTAGGTTGAGCAGTACATTTTAATATTATGACCAACCTCACCGGAGGGCTAATAACTTGTTGGTATCGTGAAATAATTAGAGATGGCTGCTCGTCGCATCTATGGCAATTAATGCCGGGTAACCTCAGGGTTCTTGTTCTCTTCTGCAACACTTTTCTGCTGCATATATACGATTCTGCTGAAAACCCGGTATCTTGGTAGCAGACGAACAGCAATGTTGTGAGATTACACATTCTGACGCTCGAGCCAGCGGTCCTGCAAATCCGGGTACTCAGAGTAGGCATTGGTTTGAGTCGTTTGAACCGGTCCCTTAGTGAAGTCGCATCTTGGGGCAAGGCCAATCTGGTCAGGTTCAATGCGCTTAAGACCCAGGCGTGTCTTTTCTCAGCAAAAAGGAGCCCATTCAATCTGGCTCCTACTTTCCGGGATGTCCCCCTGCCTATAGCCAATCGGCTGGAGCTTTTAGGCATGACGCTAACCTCCAACGTCAACTTTGGCTCCTATATTGAGGCTACGGCCCAACGCGCAGCCAAGAAGCTGGGCATCCT
>SJJU01020343.1:0-14904 GCA_012932125.1 Conopomorpha cramerella
TCATCATCAGCCCATACTTGTCCACTGCTGGACATAGGCCTCTCCACTTGCACGCCACTGTGATCTGTTTTCGGCTTCTCGCATCCAGCTTCTGCCAGCCATCTTGCGTATATCATCAGTCCACCTTGCCTGAGGGCGTCCTACACTCCATTTGCCGAGACGCTCAATTCACATTGGTTTAATGTAACAAGATTCACGCGGTGCGATGACGCAGCAGGCGCACATACTTAGGTATGTACTTATATCTGACAGTACCCTGCCTACATATTTTTTACAATTTTCAGACATAAACACGGTAGCAGCGGGAGGTGGGTCTATGCTCTTCTTCCGCTCCGGCCTGTTTGTGGTGGGCCCGGAGTCGGCCGGGGCTCATCCCGGACCAACGTGCTACAGGAAGAACGGACCACTCACTGTCACTGATACTAACCTGGGTAAGGTTGTCTTTGTAAATTGGAGATGGAGAATTATTGAGCTGCAGTTTCGAAATTGGGATTAAAAGGCGTGAAGTATTAGTATGTATTTATTAGTTTTATTTCCAAATGTTACCACCGATGGCGTTAGTATCGCATGCAGTCGTGTTTTCGATCAAAATAAACTGAACAATTTATTTTTTTATTAATATCTCGAAAATAATTATAAATGGATTTCAATGAAAACTGGCAGGAAAAAACTTATCTGACATACATCTGGGTGATGTCAAAATACCCTACCCTTCAAAGCGAAGCTGAATTGTACTGTTTCTGTAGAAACTACTAAGTCCATTTTGACCTCATGGTACAAATGGTACAATCAGCTGATCATGTTTGTTGGTATGACTGCTCATATTGTGGTTTAATTGCAATAAAAAAAAAAACATTTTTATTTTTGCAGTACTCGGTCGTCTTCTACCGGAATACTTCCCGAAAATATTTGGTCCAAACGAGAACGAAGCACTGGACAAAGAAGCCTCTTTGGCTAAGTTCAGAGAACTCACTAAAGAAATAAACGCTTTCCAGAAATCTACCGGTGCTAAAGAGGTAAGTTAAATTTACAGCGCAGTTCGGATAAATCCCACGAGATGGCGTACATAGTATGCATTAAATCATACAACATCTGGGGAAAAAATATACACGTAATTGTAACCTTTGGGTTAACTTCTTGCGAAAGTGGTTGTTTTTATCGTTATCCAATGTGTACCGCAACGACCTTATGTGTACCGCCATCCCTGTACCCGACAGAGAGATGGTGACTTCTACGCTTTGTTTATCTAATCGTGACTATGATTTCTGTTGATTTCGTGGACTAAAATGTTGAATTAGAACGCTCTAAAAATTTGCGCTATCATTGGCTGTTGTTTTTTATACAGTTTGGGTACATATCATTCTTTGTGTACGGTTGGTTAAGAAACTAAAACATCAGTAAAGTTAAATTTGCTTCTTTGTATACGCTTGGTCAAGAAACTAAAACATCAGTAAGGTAGAGTTCCAACTGAACAACAACATTATATATATTCACACAGACAGTCAGGCTGCTATCAAGGCGCTGGACTCTAGCACGATTTGCTCCAGACTGGTCGAAAACTGTGTGAATGTACTAAACCAACTAGGAAATTCTAACAAAATTCTAACACTGTCGTAATCAGATGGGTTCCTGGTCATGCCGGCATCGATGGCAATGAAATGGCCGACGAGCTGGCTAGGGTGGGAGCATAAGGGACGCATTATGGGCCTGAACCATTCTGTGGCATTCCAAAAAGCCTCGCCAACAGACACATAAAGGACCAATGCAGAGAAGAATCTATCTCGCAGTGGAAACAATCGCCAGGGATGCAACACTCCAAAGCTCTCATAAAAGCCTACAACAGCAAAGCAGTAAGAGAAGCTATCGAGTTAAGCAGACACAATCTACGCACCCTGGTGAGAACCTTAACAGAACATTGCTGTTTAAACAAACACATGTGCAAAATAGGTGTCCGTAACACAAACATGTGTCGCTTCTGCAATGAGGGTGAAGAAACTCCCATACACCTTCTGAGTGAGTGCGGACCCCTGATGCACAAACGATCCACACATCTGGGAAAACATATATTTTCATCAGATGCGGTGGTGAATCTCAGTATCAAAAAAGTACTTACTTTTGTAAAGGCGCTCAAAATTGATACTGAACTCTAAATGATCAACCAGGTGGCGATCACAATAGATCAGCGATGGTCGCAGTGATACTGGGCACAACAGAGCCCTGCGGAGCCACACAACAAAAAAAAAAAAAGGTAGAGTTGTTATATTGCGACAAGTAAAAACTTAAACCTTAATCTTGTGACGTACGAAATTGAACGTTAGGGTGGTAGACCAGGTTCTAGGTAGACTGGACCTTTCTGGATACGTTTGTGTCGAAAATCTTCTATCTATATATAAAAAACATAATTGATGTTCGTTAGTCTCGCTAAAACTCGAGAACGACTGGACTGATTTGGCTATTTCTCGTCTTGAATCACACTTGGAAGTTTATTTTTGTTGTTGATGTGATATTTTTTTTATTCAGATGACTCTAGAGGAGGTGGCGATGGGTTTCTTGAACGTGGCGAATGAAGCTATGTGTAGGCCGATCAGGTGAGAGATTTCTTTTTAACTACTAGTTAGTTTCCAGTCCAAGGTTTATATTTAGATTCTACGCTGTTTTTTTTTTTCAAAAAATAAAAACAAACATTACTACTTAGTAGTAGAGTGAAGTAAAAAGGTTAACAGTCGTCAGCGCGTAATTATTTTTTAATTAATTTCTGCCTGAACAAAAAGGAAAAAATGGCCATGGAATGGTAAAAAAATGCTGTGCGTCATGATTGATTGATTGATTGACTATTCTCATGACGTCGAAATCAATAGAAACGACGAGCGATACAGTAAGGTCACAAAAAATGGCCGAAATTCGTATTAAGGTGTATGGAAAACCTAGAAACAAAATTATATTTTTATTTTCGTATTTTTAAATCGATATACACACATCAAAAGTGTCTAGGGATCAAGAACATATTTCGCTCTAAAAAAAATCTAATTTATTTAAATAAAATCTAATCTTCTGGATTGGTCTCCTACCAAATTCCCCATGCCTATATCAATTACTTATCACCACATTTTGAATAAATTATGAATGAATTCAGTTTTTGTAAAATATATTCTTGATTGCAATCTTCTAAAATGTACTTGATCCCTGGACACTTTTGACGTGTAAATTTCGAACCATAATAATAATTACTAATGGAAATACAAACTATTAATTTAATTTAATTTGTATATGGTATTCTAATGAACAAGTGTGCTTCATCGTAGACTGTATCTGCTTAATATCAGACAGGATGGTCGCTAAACGATTGCTCAGTGAACAAGACTACAATAAATAGACATAGACATTAATTTATTTTTGCCAAAAAACACACAAACAATAATTCAGTACAATGGATTACACACACAGTACATGTTAAATGCAGCATTCCTATCTATCGTTCCTGTGTCTGTCAGCGTCAAAGAGACGCCGACTCAGCATATTACCACGGTTGCCCGTGACGCTGGTTTTCTGCCAGCACTCATGAGTGAGGAGAGATTAGTAAATATATAAATAAACTAAATATTGTAACACAATTTACATATTATTATAAAGAAAACCATAGTGTATCGATTACGGTTTTTTGTACATTGCACAAGCTGGGGCTTAACCAAAAAGCAAGCATGCGCCAAAGTGTCCGTGTGTGTCAAGAGTAAAGTACCTAAGTAAAAGCTGATGCTGGTGCCAAAAAGAAACCGAGGAAGTTCAGGTAGGTATACCAAGCTGATGGTCCATGAGAAATGTACGCAATTTATGCTTAAATGAACCCAAAAATCATGAACTGCCCTCCAGGTCGGTAACTGCTGGACGCGGAAGAGACGCGTCGAGGCATTCTCTGGCTTGCTTCGGCGGCGCTGGAGCTCAGCATGCTTGCAGTGTCGCCAGACACTTGGCTATCACTCGGGTCTACATACATAAATATGCTGGTAAGAAACAAAACCTTTTATTGCAATAGCATAAGATACAATCGCCCCTCTCACTGAGTGCCGGCGGAAAACCAGCGTCGCGGGTAACCGTGACTTGATGCTGAGCCGGAGTCTCCTCTTCGCTGACAAGCACAGCCACACTGTGCCTATTCGTCTGTGTTTGTGTATTTTTATATTGCTTTTCTCTTTTGTGTGTGTGTAATTTGTGCTTGGCAGAGAAAATAAATGTATATTGTCTTGTCTTGTAATATATAAAAATTCCATGTCACAATGTTAGTTACCGTACCCCTCCGAAACGGCTTTACCGATTTCTACCAAATTTTGTATGCGTATTCAGTAGATCTGAGAATCGGCTACTATGTATTTTTTATGCATCTACCAGTTGTATTTCGCCCAATACACGTGGTACAAAGGAAAATTATTTAGACAAAACAAATTTTTGCCTGGACAGCTAGTCTATATATATAAAAATGAATTGATGTTCGTTAGTTTCGCTAAAACTCGAGAACGACTGGACCGATTTGACTAATGTTGGTCTTGAATTACACGTGGAAGTTCAGGGAAGGTTTAAAAGCTGTTTATTTCATCCAATACATGGGGTACAATGGACTTCCCAAGGCAAAACAAATGTTTACCGAGACATTTAGTTTTTTTTTTAAATGGTGGTCTGTAAAGTCGATTTACGGACGGTAGTTTGACGTGACAACGTGCTTAGTAACTATAATACATAACAATTGATCAGTTCCTGAAACCTAACTAAGCCCATCGCTTGAGCCGATCATGCCTCTCTCTCGTTCCTGCCGCGCTCTCGCTTAAGGAACGGCACAATGACGTCATCGTTTTCGTATTTGCTCTTATATATAAAAGTTATAATTCTTTGAAAATCAGATATCGGACAAAAAATGCATTACTATGAAATTAATTCGTAAATTAAAAAAAAACTACGGACTTCAATTTTTTTATTTTGCTCTAAATAATTTCGCTACTTTAATTTAATTATGATTTTAGGGACGTTATACCGTATTTTAAAAAGGCTAAAGGCTAAGAGCAAAAACTAAAAAAATACCAAAGCCATTAAATAAAAAAACTGATACCTTGAAGGTCAAATTTTGGAGAAAATCCTAAAAAAATACTAAAATTGGCATAGCTCCTAAACTATAACACTTTAGCTAGAGAATGTTAGCTTTAATAGGTAGCAAATAACCTCCTTTACATGACCTTTTGCTATGACCAGACCCTCACCAGTCACCCTGTACACGGTCGAATTGAGAAATACTCCATTTCTGAAGTCGCTTGAAAAATGCTAATGAGCCATAGGTATATTAAGTATAACCTCTAGGCAATCCAATCAACTGGCTAAAAGTAGGTAGGCGCGGTGTTGCGGTACACAAGTGATTACTTATTTTGATTTATCTTTCGAGAGATATATTTGAATGAAAAATAAGAAAGTTAACTTTGTCAAGTAAGATACTGTTTTTGAGTACTTATAGGAAAAATCTATAAACATACCGATAGTAATGGTTATGGGTAAACATAATAAAATTGAAAAACATAGTGTAATTAATTAAATTTCGACGAAAATTCTCTTGTTTTCCTTGTTATTGAAGTATAGAGTAAACATTGTGTACAATGTTGATTCCATTGCTTGTTAGTTTTCTCAGATCAGATCGTTCACCCTGAGAAATATTTTTCCAAAATTATCTCGTTTACGTTTTGTTCCGAGCGTCCGTAACCGTTTAACCCATTAGCACCCACTGTACACTAACAGGTTATTTTAAACTCTATTACTTGGTAATAAAAGTCAAAATCAATTAAAGAGTAACTATTCGTCTGGGCGTTATGGGTTAAGCCGACTGTACGTCGCGGAAGTCGCTAGCGTACTGAGCAATGTCATTTGTGTTCCCCGCCCCGCGCGCACGTCTTTACCCCCGTCTGAGAGTTCCTCCCCGCCCACTTACGTCTCACCCCACAGGCGTCCCGCGTTTTATGTGGTTTCCCTATAGATGTACCTTGCAACGTTGCTGCAGTTATTTAGCAGCCCTGACCCTGAGGAGGAGGAGGTTAGATTTAATAAATAAAGAGGCAACAACCAACTAGTTGTTTTTTTTATTTATTTTTTTGTTCGGGGTCCCTGGGTCTTATATTCTCTATGGCTCTTATAATAACGGGAACCCTGACAATCTCTTCGTCCCACAAAGTAAAAAAAAAAGTCAAAATTTCTTTATTTCATCGTTATAAGTGTTATAATAATAATAATAAATTCATTTATTTCAGGTAACTTAAGAATAGTAACAGATGTTAAATACTAATTCTAGGACCCATATAAAATATACAGTAGAATAACACAAAGCTTGATGAACGTCATTTATGACTTTAAAACAAAAGTAATCGTCAGCACAGCTCAATATACCTCGTTTAACACACAGGTATCCTGTCAGCATACGGCATGGCACTGGCCGACGTCGTGCAGGAATGCCAAGAGCCATTCGCCGGGAAGTATTGCCCGGATCAGTTTGCAGAGATCGACAGACGGCTGGCTGTCCTGGCTAGTGTTGCCAGGGATAAGCTTAGAAGTCAGGTATGGAAATGTTTTATATTTTTTTTGGCAAATTTATAACCAACTAGCAAACACGGCGAACTCCGTTTCGCCACCAGATGGCTTCGTTTCGTTTTCCCGCTTTTCTGTTGAAATTTTTCTTAAATTTTCTTTGTTATAAACCTTACGGAGCCTGAGACCTTTCCAACGAATGCAAAACCGTGGAAATCGGTTCGTGCGTTCTGAAGTTATAGCGTCAGGGAGGAAAACCCGACATTTTTATATAGAAAGAAAGAAAGATATAGTAGATTAATGTTTAGAACGGCAAGGTGTGAGTGTGTATTTAATATAAATATACATATTACAGAGTGTAAAAGAACCCCGACAGTGTAAATTAATAAAAACATTTCGATCCCCAAACTAAATGTCTTCGCCGGGGCAAAAAAAAAAATATTTTGTATGAAAATGAAATTTTTTTTTTGCGTTTTCCCGAATTGTCGCCATAGTAAAAGTTGTTCATATTGACGAGCCCAACAACGTTTCTAACACGATTGCTCGGGGTCCTTTTACACGCAGTACACAATTATACTAAATTATTAAAATTATATTCTTTAGGGTTTTTCGGATTCTCAAATAGAAATAGAGCCATACCTACATCTACGGTACATGGGCACGGATTGCGCTCTCATGTGTGCGCCCGCCCCAATACCCGGCAAAGAGAAATGCGAACACGGTGACTTCTACACTTCGTTTATTGAAAGGTTAGTGACTATGATTTCTGTTGCTTTCGTGGACTAACTGTGGCACTAGGACACGCTTTAGAAAAGACTTACAGTAAAACAGGCGTTGTGATTATTTTCAAATTAATATTTACCACCATCCTAGTTGATTTTAAGCAGCCACGTGATCTACGATGGAGCACACTTGTTCATTATTTACCCGTGACTTGAACTAACACCTCCAGACTATACTGCGCAGGAACACAGCTTTAGATTGTGTATTTAATAGAAAAATACATATTACAGAGTGTAAAAGAACCCCGACAGTGTAAATAAATAAAAACATTTCGATCCCCATACTAAATGTCCTCGTCGGGGTAAAAAAAAAATTGTATGGAGATGAAAAACATTTTTGGCGTTTTCCCGAATTGTCGCCATAGTAAAAGTTGTTCATATTGCCCAACAACGTTTCTAACACGATTCTACTAAATTGTTAAAATAATGTTTGATTACATAGATGGCTAGCTCAACTATTATTGATTTATGTAATAAGATAAGATGCTAGAGGTTTATGTCTACCCTTAATAATATGCTAGAGGTACACTCGGGGATATACTCGCCTAGAAACCGAACACGGACGGCCCAGCGTTAAAAATACTCGCAGCTTTTTCTTTGGCTTAACAGCCAGATCACGTTTATGCTGTGATATTGTTGTTTCAACCAATCATCTTGTCATTGGGGGGATCTGTGTCTCAGTATGACATCTGTAGTACAGGATATCCTGCGTTGAGATCACGAAGCCGTGTGAGAAATATCTCGCGATTTTACAGTACTTGTACAGTACAGTACAGACAGTACAGGGGTAGGCAGTACAGTACAGTACTGCCTACCCCTCTTTGGGATTAAAGGCGTGAAGTGTATTTTTTTTACAGTACTCATATACATAGCATGAATGAGAGGTTTTCTGATAGCTTCAAACATGTCAAAAGTATTTCCAAAACATCTCACAGATGGCGCTAATCAGACATGATCTTAAGGAGATACTCATTTTAGAATTGTCAACAAAAAATAAAAATATGAAATGACAACCCTGTCTAGGTAGTGCCACCTATTGACATTTCTTAGAAGTGTAATAAGCCACCTGTCAGAAAACCTCCCATTATACGATTAACCTAACCAATTATGATTTTTTTGGCTCAAGTGAAACTACCGCCATTATTAAATAATGCTCATTAGATAAAATTAATAACTTTCTTTACACATTCCGCAGATACAAGACGGAGTTCGGCTTCACATTATCTGATCGGGATGTCTTAGTAGACGATATAAGAGTTCGGGCGGTGGGCAAAAGCAGCGTCCCTGAGGAGAAAGCGCTACCTAGCGGCAAAGGAACTGTACCTGTGGCTGAAAAGGTTAGTACTAATGATAATAATGTGAATTATGTGTAATAACCATTTACAAAATGTTGTATTTGTACATAAACCCCCTTACCAATAAACGCATTATCACTTATTATAGGTCTACAAGAACTGTAGTGCAATTCTCGTATTTTTTCTCGATCACGATTACGTTTTGGTTTAGCTTACGCTCGAGTTTAGTCGAGTTCAAAAATTACCAGAATACCGTTTGTTTGAGTTTTAGTTTGTTTGTTTACGTGAATATATACGCTTTGACGATTCCGAGTCGTTCGACTTACTATTGCAATTCGATTGTAACACGAGAATACGAAAACGGGCGTTTAGACTTTGTTGAGACTATTTTAGTATCGACGAAAATACGAGAATTGCACTACTGGTTATTCCGTATTTGACATACAACTGACAAGTTAAGTTGAGCTTTTTGTATCTTCGAAATAGCAATTCCGCCATTATTAGTAAGGCCCTTAATTTATATAGTCTCCCCAGTGAGTCGTGTGGCATTTCGAAGTGAAGGGAAATTTGAATAAAAGGCTGTATCACTATTAACTATTTATTGAATTCGATAAAACGATCTTGATACTTGCTGATTGCTGGCTCGTTGCAAGAACTTACATGATTACATTTCTTGACGCAGCAAAAATATTGCTTTTTCTCCTCGAAAACACAACAATCTTATTTATTTTAGGGAGGTTAGTGTACTAGCTGTGTACGCTGTGTACAGAGACTATGTCAGTCCCATCGTAATCGTAACTTAACAAATTATAGTACACTAACTTTCCACCCGCGGCTTCGCCCGCGTGGACTTCGGTTATATTGCGGTATAAAGGAATATTTTTGTTTTCCCTCGGGAATATATATTTTTCCGGGATAAAAAGTACCCTATTATTTAAACCGGACTTCTAACTATACGGCTGCAAAATTTCAAAACATTCGGTATACTGTACCGATGTTACGGCGTGTTACGGCGTGAAAGCGGAACAAACAAACTCACTTTCCCATTTATAATATTAGTAAGATAACCTGACCATTAAAATTGCAAATTTAAAAAAACCCCGATTTTAAAGGTGCATCTTGCCCTTTCATTTGATACCCCACTTGAACATATTTGTATAGAGTCGACTTTTTCCCCCACTTTCAACCCTCATAACTTTTAAACAGATTATTCAATTTTCATTTAACCCATTAGCACCCACTGTTCTCGGAGACTGACAAGTTATTTTAAACTGTATTACTTAGCAAGTAAAATTCAAAGCCAAGTAAAGAGTAAGTATTATTCTGGGCGTTAACGGGTTAATAAACAGATTCTAAATGTACGTGATGTGCTCTTTCATTTGATACCCCACTTGGACACATTCATTCAAGTAAAATTTTTATCCCCACTTTCAACCCCCATAACTTTTGAGTGGGTGAACAGATACCGATCAAACCTAGCTAAGAACACGCTCGATCAAATCAGCTTTCAAACAAAGCAAATCGTTTGATTCGTTTAGGAGCTACGATGCCACAGACAGACACACAGATACACACGTAAAACTTATAACACCCCTTCATTTTGCGTCGAGGGTTAAAAATACGTATGAATGTATGTTACCCTTTTTTGTCTGACACAAGTACTGATACATTACACATATACGTTTACTTTTGTTACAAAAAAAATACACTTCACGCCTTTAATCCCAAAGCGGGGTGCACCCCAAGTGCACGCAAGTGCCTCTGCCTAGAGGCACTTGCTAAAGCAAATACCCACGGTTCACCAAGCGTATTAAACCCACCGTGACAGGGGGTGAGCCTATCGCCGTTATAGGGTTCACACACCTTGTAGTGCGCGGGTTTCATCACGATGTTGTCCTTCACCGTACAAGCGTTGCGTTGGGTACATAGGCTCTGAAAAAGAGTCCCATTGGTACACGTCCAGTAGCCGGACTCGAACCCGGGACCTCCCGGGTTTAATAATGCCGGTTACAAATCAAGGATCCGACCAACTGGACCGCAGGGGCTCTTTTATTTTTGCAATCATAAAGGACTTTCTTCAAGCTTTGTCTTATTCTTCTGTATATATGTATGAAACATAAACGCATTTCATTATATATGTTATTTACAGACTGTCCAAGTATACTTCGAGGGCGGTTACCGGGACACCTCCGTGTACCTCTTGGAGAAATTGAAGCCCGAACAGGAAATACCCGGACCGGCTATTATTATGGACAGTTTATCTACAATACTTGTCGAACCCGGTGAGTATTTACGATTATTTTACGTACTACGTGCCAGAAAATGTTCACCGTTTTTTTAAACGACAATTCGTCTGTTTGTGTCATTACTGTCCATACTTTCCAAACAAATTTTGACACTAATGACAGTTCTCGGCCCGAAAATATGTCAGAAAAACGTCAAAAAAGTTCCCCATTATAGAGGGATTTTTTAAAATCTTGGTTGGTATTATTGGAGTTTTAAGGATACAATTTTTTTTTAAAACATTATGTAGTCTACTAACTCCGCTATTCCAACCCCAAAAAGAGATCGCTATGGCTTATGTCCTTGGCTTATGTCCCGCAGTGGTCGTTAATAGCTCTACTGTGCACTAAAGTATTAATCTGAAGTATTAATAAACCCTTAATTATAAATATATTTAATTAATCTAACAGTAACTAACAGTAAGTAGAAAGTGAAAGTGTTAAATTGTTAAGTTTTTCTTGTTTTATTGTTTTTTTTTATGTTAAGTTGTGTTATAAAATGTAAATATTACCTAACCATTCTCCACACTACTGTATTAGTATTTATTCTGTAAGGGTTGTGTGTGTAAATAAATAAATAAAATAAATAAATCTCTTTGCAGATTGCCGAGCCATAATATCAATGCACGGCGATATAAAGATACTGCTGGGCACGGGTCAACCTCGAGGCATCACGACTAAATTGGATTCCATACAACTCAGCATATTTTCTCATCGTTTCATGTCTATCGCTGAGCAAATGGGAAGGTAATTGTAATAAAAAAAAAATCTTGAGACTCTTTATGTCATGTGCCTGACGGCATTAAAAATGTTTAACCTTTTACTCAAAGGGAATACAGATCCCACTTAATGTTGAACCTTAGTCCGTTGAAATACAGTCTAAAATTAATGGGTTTCAAACAAACCTTACGCCTGTCAAAAGGTTAATAAGATTTCATATCAAACAAACGACGTCGGTGTACTATAGTCGATTTTAGAGGGCTACAGTGTAATTTTTTAAATATTTGTCTGCATTCATGGCTTTGACTTAAAACTATTAGCCATAGATCCGATGATGGTTGGGTTAAACGAGTTCTTTAACGGAGAACGCGTCTCAAAAAACGCAGTGTAGTACGCCCTCAAGCAAAGTCATCATCATCAGCCCATACTTGTCCACTAGGCCTCTCCAATTGCACGCCACTGTGATCTGTTTTCGGCTTCTTTCTTCAAGCAAAGTGGACTGACGTTATGCGCAAGATGGCTGGCAGAAGCTGGACGCCAGAAGTCGAAAACAAATGACAGTGGCGTGCAATAGGGAAGAAAACGCGAAGCTGGATGTAGATGGCGCTTCGTACGCTTGACCCATATGCCTTTGCACCCGAACTGAAATAATCGTGAGAGTTGATTTCAATTGAATTTGAACCTTATTGTGTGTTTATGGTGTTCTATCGTCAACTAGATACAACACAACTATTTTTTTTTTAATTTGTTGTAAATTTTTACTTTAGCCAATAGATTATTTAGTAACGTTTAACGTAAGTAGGTATATATTTTGGGATGGTGTTGGCAAGTTTCAAAGTTTCTATTCAAAATAGAGGGTATGATTCGGATTTAACATAAGGTCAATTATATTCATTCTAACCATATTCAGATAGGTTAGAAAGGGATATGAAACAATGAAAGTGAGGCAATCTGTCACATGAACTTGTAGTGACAATCAATTAACCAATCGTGCTGTTTTGGGTCAAACGTAACTAGCGCCATTAGTTCATGAGTTTTCTACCCCATTGGAAAGGCCTATGTCCAGCAATAGACGAAAATGCGCTGATTTGAACAATAAAAAACCCATCTCAAATACATTTACCCGGTATTCTTGAGGGAAATGAACTAAATAATAGTTTTACCTGCTTATAAACATTTTTTTTAACAACTTCGCGTTTCTGACTCTGCCATTCGAGAACTTTAAAAGGCATTTTTTTAAAATCTTATTTATTATAGGGACTTTAGTACACTTGAAAAGGCACGAAGTAGACAAGATACTACAGTTCTTTATCATTATTCGTGTGCTGGAACATATTGTACATCGGATTGATTGATATAAAAACTGACACAGGATCCTTCAACGGACGTCAATATCGGTGAACATAAAGGAGCGGTTGGACTTTTCGTGTGCGGTGTTCGACTCCAGCGGCGGACTGGTGTCCAACGCGCCGCACATACCCGTGCACTTGGGCGCTATGCAAGAAGCTGTTAGATATCAGGTAAGGGATATCCCTTACTCCGGCAATGTCATAATATCCTGCGCAGTATCTGGCTGCGGCGTGCACTGGCTTTCACGACAAGGTAGGCAGTAATCCTCACGGATTGACACATTTGTACAGGTAACTTGTATTTACGAAATACCTATCTACTCGCCCACAAAACACAGGACCTTCGTTAGCCTATGTCGCGAGTAAAACAAAAAAGGATCTAGCAATAACACTATTATTAGGTCGGGTAACCATTATACTAAGGTAGGTAGTGTCTTTTTGCCTATATGGTGTGCACGCCACTGGTATCTGGAGCGTCTGTGATCCAGTTGGTCGAGCTAGGCTACTGGACGTGTACCAATGGGACTCTTTTTCAGAGCCTATTTACGCAACGCAACGCTCGTACGGTGAAGGTTAACATCGTTATGAAACCCGCACACCACAAGGTGTGTGAAACCTACAACGGCGATGGGTTCACCCACTGTCACGTTGGGTTAAAGAGAGCGTACTCGGTGAACCGTGAGCATTTGCTTAGCAAGTGCCTCTGCCTACCCCGCTTTGGGATTAAAAGGCGTGAACTGTATATCTGGAAGTCTTCAAATCACGAGTAAATAGGTACCTAATGAACAAGCGTCTTCCACCGTAGACCACCGCTGCTTAACATTCGGCAGGATGGTGGCCAAAGCGTTTGGCCACTGTGTTTAAAAAAAATTGAAGACTTGAAGACTATACTGCGCAGGGAACACGAGAGTAATTCCACATCCTGGCGGTTCTATGAAAGTAGACGCAAACCGTTTGGTTCGCGTAAAGGGTATATTCACCTGGTATGGATGACGTTTTGCTGTTCTCCTGGTTGTATAATGGGAGGTTTTCTGATAGTTGGCTTATTACAGTTCTAAAAAATATCAATAGATGGCACTACCTAGACAGGGTTATCATTTCATATTTTTATTTTTTGTTGACAATTCTAAAATTCGTTTCTCCTTAAGATCATGTCTGATTAGCGCCATCTGTGAGATGTTTTGGAACTACTTTTGACATATTTGAAGCTATCAGAAAACCTCTCATTGTAAAAGCTCGATGGGTGCAGAAGGCTATGCGACTCAACGGCCATGGGCTAGGATTTGTAGAACTCTAAAACAGCCGAAAACTGCAGTGTCCTGACATTTGTATTGTTTTCGTATCTTTCAGATCAAAGTACGCGGAGATTCCCTTCAGCCCGGCGACGTGTTGCTGTCGAACCACCCTAAAGCTGGCGGATCACATCTACCGGACTTGACAGTTATAACGCCTGTCTTTCATAGGTTGAGTACCCATTATTGTATTATTTGTTTGGGTAATTTCAATCAATGACATACAATTAGGGCACCGCACAATTTTTCTTAACCCATATGCCCATAACTTTTCATGGCACCGATTTTAATGAAATTTGGATATGTTTGACCATACTGTGTGCACTTATAAATACCTTATTGTCAATTTTCAGTTTTCAGCCTCGGAAGTATGATTTTTCAGCTGGGTCGAAAACGACCCGTTGGGCACATATGCTACCCCTTATGTATGAAAATATGAATTCGCATATTACATGCTGTAATATTCGAAAAAGTTGTTTATTTATTGTTAAGACGTTAAATATGTATGAAGTAGACCAAAAGGCAAATGCACGTACGTCCGTAATCTCTGACAGGGAGTGGACAGAACCTTACGCTACATTTAGCATAATAAGAAGTTAAGAATGTGAATATTGGCCTTTAGTTATAAGTTTATT